>CALNVZ010003430.1:39993843-40052885 GCA_940671915.1 Paracentrotus lividus | reverse complement strand
GTGTCTGGAGGTAATCCTTTAATCCTTCATGGCTAGACTAACTAACCAGAAGTCCGAAGTAAATCTAACCTACGTTTTGTTTTTGACAAGGAGCATTATACAAGTCTCTCTTTTGAATTAATACGAAGAGACCGTTGAGAGTCTAGAAACTAAGAATTGTTGAGGAGCGAAGGCTACCGACCCTATTTACTGACTGGATTCGGTAAACTTCGTCATGTTCGTGCTGTCCGAATGTTAATCCCCAGTAAGTCGCGGACCTAGAGTAAAACCACGCAAATACCGGGCACTTAAGCATTTTTGGATTCTAAAAAAAAATTGCAATCGCCGAATTTATATAAAACTCATATGTATTTGGTAGTAAAAAATGTTCATTAATAATCTTATTAAAAACAGAATTGATAAAAAATATGGTAACATTAATTATTTGCTTTTCTACTGAGAGCTTGTTTTTGTCTAAATTCGGATGCGCTCGTTAAATATCGGATATATTCGGCGATTCGCCGCGATCGATTTTGGCAGTCAAAATCACGCTCTAAACAACATGAAATAATTGCTTGATTGTTGAAACAGCAACTTATTTCTGTCGCGCAAAATGCCGTTTTATAAATTACAAAAAAAAAAAAAACATAAAAGAATCGGTAAATAATAATTATTTACTTACCAAAGAACCTCTTCCGTCTCTTAAATATCCGAGTGTGTTTTGATGAGCGCAATGCGGCCTGGCGCCTAAAAAGCCCAGCGCATCGCGCGATGTACAGCACGCATTTCCCATTCACCCGCACTACATACATGTCCCGATATGAAAGGCACGTGGCTATTTTATAGAAGGGTGTGGAAATTCCATTGGTAGACCGTGGCCGGTACCGATTTCACTTTTTTTTTTCGAGCACAGCGAACATGTGACATCTCAGCTGTTTATTTTCCAGCAAGGATCGTATCTCCCGTTCGGAATTTTTTTTTGGTCGTCGATCTTTTGGAGTCCAAAATTAACCTGGGTCATAAGGATTTCTGGAAATCACAATTATGGATTTTACCCCTGGATTTTCCCCTGGAAGATATTTTTTTTAGCAGCAACCTGACTCTACTGTGTTTTGCAGTGCAAATAGAAGGTAAGTCCATCTATCATATGCATGCAAGTTACCCTCCGTGCGGGGCCGCATTAGCTGTCTGGGGGGAGTTGAAAGACAATTTGTCCGATATTTAACAACGTCCGATATTTGGTGGTTTTACTCTATGCGTAAGCCACTGTCGATTGTGTACGAGTCAATGGAGCTCAGGAAAAACGCGCGTTCCCCACGATCTCCGAGTTGCGGGGACTTTAAAATGACACTCATAACCACTGCGTGGAGTGGTGCCGTTATGAACTTACCGAGACTAGCATAGACGGGACTACGTAACGAAACATCAACACAGTCGTACTCAAAAGATTGGGCAAATGAACGATAATTAATAAAACATGGAAAATTCACTTACCGAATTGTTTCCATTCTTCTTCTCCTTATTTCCTTTCCTTGAGCACTGCTCCCTTTTGTCCTTAAAGTAGTAAATTTTAGAAATTCAACCGCTATATCGTACATCTTTGCCACCGATTCAACCTGACCAAGAGAAGCAAGTAATTCAATGGCGGGATAAATTGTGCCGCCTCTTTTGTCGAAGGTTTGCATTGTCACGATCGACGATGTCTCCGTCACGAGTCGAATGGAACGTGACATGGCAACAGTAGTTACCGTTGTTTGTTTAATTCGTTGTTAGGATGATTAGCTTTTGATTCACTCGCGAATAGAATGAAAAAATAAATAACTAAATAAAAACTGTAGTGGCCTAGTAATAATAAAATAATAATATATTAACAAAAAGTTTTGTTTATTGTTTTTAAAGCTATGAGGTAGAGAGGCCTGGTGGATTTCTAATTTTTTAAAGTGAAGGGGGCTGGGTCACAAGTGGGGGGGGGGGGCTGAACAAGCTAAAAATCGTGAAGTATAGTAACTTTTGTGTTTTGTACATGTTTGCTGAGAAAAGTTGGCTGAACGCCCCTCGCCTGCCCCCTCATTATAAATACTCTAATGATCTTCTCTCTTTTTTTTTTGCTTTTAGTTTTTTCATTTTCATGTTTGTTTGTTTATTCGTTTTGTTTTTTTTTTATTTATTTATTTATTTATTTATTTATTTATTTTTTTTTTTTAATTTTTTTTTTAATTTATTTATTTATTTATTTATTGTTTTTTTATTTATTATTTATTTTTTTTTTTTTGGGGGGGGGGGAATAAGTTCCAAATTCTATCCAAGATTTACTAGGGCAATTGTAGGCCGTAAATTCTGCCTACCATTTCCCCCCTCCCCAATGAATGGCTTAGATGTACAGTACTTTGTTAAAAGAAAATAAATAAATAAAACAGAGACAAAAGACAGTTAGATGTATTTCAATTCAAGTTTAATTTTATTTACAACACATGAAGAAATACAGATTATAAGGAATTTAAAAAGTAAAGACAAAGTAAACAAGACTAGCTCCTCCGGCCCCATTATACCAAAATATCTCGTCCACCCCCAACCCCCATCCCCGTCCATCCAACTCCTAAAAAAAAGTCTAGAGGCAAAAGAAAAAAAAAAGAAAAAAAAAAAGAAAAGACTAGAGCTGCGGGCCCCATGACAATGAAATATCTCGTCCGCCCCCCCTCCTACACCCTAAATGAGATAAAAAAAGGAAACAAAATAAGACAAGTTGGCCCCATGACAATATCTCAGTGCCGGCCCCCTGCGCCACCCTAAAGAAAAAAGGAAAAAAACAAAGGCATGAGTATTCGGCTACCAGATATTTGTCAGCGCCCCCCGCGAGGCTCCAATCAGCTTCTTTTTTTTTTCGCTTATAAAGATATTATCCCGCGATATAAAAAATAGAATATATAGAGGCTGGAGCAACCCGCGGGTGGGGCGGGACGGTTTAGAAAAAATTATGCCTGGGCACGGGCTTCATTTTTTTCCTTTTTTTGGGGGGAGGAGGGGGGGTAGTTGAGGCCGCACTTACCTTTGTTTTTTTTTTTTTTTCTTAGTCTCCAGCCGCCCCCAAAGTCTAGAAAAGGCACACGGAGACCCGATTAGACGCCTCGGACCTCCCCAGGCCATACACCGATGCCTTTATGACGTGTGCGCGAGGGCGGGGAAAGAAAAAAAAATCTTCGCATTTTTTTTTTTTTTTTTCTTTTTAATACTCCAAGTGTGGAAGGTAGGTTACATTTGCTTATTTTTACGAGGTTTACAGTACACACTCTCGCATATGAATCGCGATGCAGGCACTGCTATCTCTATATTTCCATTTCATTTTTTTCTCAAAGCGACATACGAAATCGAGTGGCAGAAATGATCGGGAAGACTGCCTGAAAATCGGTGAGTTTTTGCTCTCATTTGCACCTTTTAGTTTCAGTGTAAGCATAGTCAAAGATTAGTTAAGATTTAAAAAATAAATATTTAAGTGCAGCATTGACTCCCAAATTTAAACGTTATAAGACGGTGAATTGAAAGTGTAATATTTAGGTTAGAAATATTTTTGATACCACGCCAAGAGTGTCGTAGGAGTTCAGAGGGCCGAGTTTGATATACTCAAACGGTGTAAGTGCATGAAGTGCTTCATAACACTTACCTTCGTTAAAATAAAATCATTACAGCTGCTGCTAGCTGCACAACCATACTGTCTTGACCTCGGCTGAGCTAGCTTGCGCGGCTAGGTTCAGGGGCCCTGAGAGGCGGCAAGGGGCCAATGCATTGTGCGTAGCCGTTAGTTGGTCTGACTGTACACAAATTCAATGCTGCTCTCACAATTCCACACACTTTCTGAGCAACCCACGGAGCGAAAAAGACAACAGCCTCAGCTCGCTCCAACTCTGTGCGGCAGATCTTATGACTAAAAATTCATGAAACGATTAATGATCCAACAATTTTCGTTAAAAAAATATATGATAGATGTGTTAATGATAACTTACCACACTAAAAAGCTTCCAAAAAACAGCATTAAAACTGCAGATTGTTCGTCGTCTCACGTTTCTGACTCGATCGTTTCTGAAAAATTCTCGTCAATGTATTTGCGTAGTCTGGCTGCAGTCGCATACGCATCTATCTAGACTATGGCAGAAGCAAGGGTACGTTGGGGTGGAAACTACGGCATCGTGGCACCCCCCCCCCCCCCCTCCCTGCCTCTGCCAGGGGGGATACAAACACAAACACCTGCTCAACCAAGCGTTAGCCTATGCCTTACATAATCCAGATTCATTTCTAAAAACGAATTTTATTTTATTTAATTAGAAAAAAAGGAGGGATAGGAAATCTATGGAGCTGCAGTGCATGCGCAAGCTGTCTTAATTGAGCTAGAAGGCCAAAAAAAAAGGTTACTGTCTACTATATAAATAATTCCTTGAATTAGGCTACGCAGGTTATAGCGTTTTTCTGCAGGATCAGGTGGAAGAAAAATATATCAATAATGTCTTCAAGACTTTGTATCAACGTCAATGTGGCACACATTCGGGCTTTTCATCAAAAAAACAAAAACTCTTTGAACTTTCGTCATGGGTACTATCGTGAGCCTGTTAAAAATATCATTTATGCCAAACTTTGTCATTATGATATACATCCGTCTCACGAAAATATGCAAATGGGCCATTCTTGGTCAAAATATTACAAACCTTGACTTTAATGGCTATAACTCCTAAAAAGGTTTAAAGATAACTGATTTAATGTTATTACACTAACATATCCTGTCGCCAGGCTCTGATTGGAATGTTATCATTTCATCCGAGATAAGGGTGCATTCCCCATGTTTTATCAATTATACGTCCCTTTAAAAGTTGAACGCTTGTTCTGACATTTTTAAATGTAAACTTTCATGATATATTTTGTTGACCCAAAATTATATTAATAAACCACAATTCTTTTTGTCAAAAAGAAATTTGTCACCAAGTTTTTTTCTATAAAATATGTGAAATCAATTCAAAGCTTGACTGTGGCTGAGCTGAGTTAATTGTGCTGCTTGGTATATGAATATTGGAGTTGAATTTTTGTTTTTTAATGTTGAGCTTGTTAGAAGGAAAGTTTGTGTAGATTGTCTGGTTAATATTAATATTAAAATAGAACAATGAACATGATGAACAACAACAACAATGTAAACTTCTCCAAAAAAAGGGGGTCTAGTCACTGACAATCACCAGAATCAATCAAACATAGCTGCAAACGATATGAAGTAAATTAATCTGTAATCACAAGCAGTAGCCAAAATTATGAAATTAACTGAATGAAGTCCAGTACAGCTCTGTCTTTATTTATACAGGCTGCTCTCTGCAGATCATAAACATTTTATAAATCACAAAGCATACAGTAAACCAGGTGGAAATAGTAACCAATAGAAATGAATGAGAGAAGAGTGAAAGAGAAGTGACCAATGAAAAGAATACCAATCAGGAGAATACAAAAGGTAAAGGATGACTGAGCAGAAGAATCAAGGTCATGGAAAAAGTGCATGACCAGGGGGGCGTTTCATGAAAGGACTTGTTGGACGTTTTATCCGACAAACTCTTATAAGCTACTGAAATGCTTGCATCTGATTGGCTGAGAGCAAATTTGTCGGATAAAATGTCTGACAAGTGCTTTGATGAAATGCCCCCCAGAAGTATGGAAAGCTACAAGTAATTAATACATTATTTTACAAAAGTAGTCTTCTACAACAACACTAATCTTGTATTTTAAAAAAATGTAGCATTCCAGTATTACCAACTTTCTAATTATAGCTTAGATCTATTATTTATTCTTTTATCCATCACAGAAGATAGTTTTCACAGGTTTCAACTATCTTCATGATTGGTGTAATGATCACTCTGCTTGTCTTGCATTGTAGTGTATTTGGATTGTTTCATAAAAGGCAACTATACTTGATAGGCTATTAATTATTCAATCTTACCAAAACTGTACTATCTTTACATCTAACCCACCTTTAATCTTTAAATTATGAGATTTGCTAGTTTCCGGATTATGATAAATAGTTTAAAACTCAGTCTTCAAAATTTTGCAATAGCATCAACAAATCACTAAAAGATTCCTGGGAAAAGCACTTTGGTTACAAATATTAAGTTTTAGAAGTCTTAGTTTATAAAAATTATCTGAAAATATTAAAGAAATGATTTGAAAGGAGTACTATTTAGTGTCCAAGGGCATTTGGAAACAAATTCACCATCTAACTTATCATGTGACCATTGACCAATTTGGGATTTCATACTGTTTTAGATTTTATACATGAAATTAATAAGGTCTGCATCTTTTGTAACTGTTTTAGTTATCATATTCTTCAAAAATTGGCTGAATAAAGATTGTGCTCTTTAAATCCATACATAATTATTGGGCAAATAACTTTTTGACTTCTTGTCAATTTACACTATCATGTGCCATTTTGTTCAAAATGAATTTAAGTTTTATATAATATGTTGAGAAGTATGTACATGTTTGATCATGTGTTCAAGTATGATCAGGGAGCCAGAATTTATGACATGTCCCTAACTCCCCCTACCCCCCCCCCACAATAGAAAAAAGAGAGATAACTTTATTCTGTGAATAGGTCCTCACCATTGACAAAACAATTTTACACATGTAGGCCTCTTGTGTGTTGTAAAAATGAACAATTTGGGTTGAGAATGGGGAATTGAATTGTATTCTGTAGGGAAAATGAAAAAGTGACACATCAACGGAAGATTTAGATTCTCTTTTAAACTATACAAATTTTCTATTTCATTTGCACATAAGCTCTTGTCATTTGCTACTCACATTACATGACTAGAGAGTAGATATTGAAAATCCAGTGCAAGTTCCCACTTTACACAGGGCTCTCTTGAGTTTACATGGAAATGCTAAGCTTAATAGCCTAATGGTGTGAATCACTCTAAAGGTTGATGTGCAAGGTAGAACGGGTTTGGATGGGTGGTGATATTTGGCAGGTTTCTGAGGCTCTTTGTATATCTGCACTCAAGTGTGATCCAAATTTGGGAAAGGGGAAAGTCGAAGGGGATAAATGTGTTTGAAATAGAAAAATGCATGTACTCTAATTGTGTAATTAGGCAGGGTTTATATTTGTGAGGGCACTGATAACTGACTAAATTTTCTTTGCATACATGTGCTGGCCAAAATTGATGCCCTTCTTGCTATGTGATGTGATTATAGGGCATTCAGTGTGATTCACAGGAGAAAAAATACTTTATCCATTCAGTACATGTTTCCTATTTGAATGATGTTTCCCTTTAGCTTAAAGCCCCCCCCTTTTTTAGAGAGAGAGAGATAGATAGATAGATAATGGTTTTATTGATAACAAAATTCAAAATATCAGCCAACGGCTGAAACAAATTGAATTCAAAAGGTATTTTAAAAAATGCGTAAACTATTGTGCATTTAGATAATTCAATCATTTGCAAGGCATGAGATTTAATATTTAGGGCCTACATAGCAAAACTTTTATTTGCAAGCCACACAATAGGGAAATATCAATTAATGCAGAGCAATGATTTGAACTGAAATGATTATATCGGCTTCATGCACATGTACAGACTCATTTTTCATAGAAAAACTTCAAAGAAGTCGAAGCCGGAAGAGATTTGTTGATTTTCCTGATTCTACACTGCAGCCAACAAGGAAAACATTTGACCTTGGATGATTAACTGTTGACCTCAGCAAGCATATGGTGCTGACTTGTTTTTTCTCCATCCTGCATTGGAGTCAGCCAGTGACCTGCAGTTTAAACTATAGGCCTACATAGTACATGTACTGTATAAGCCAATATTTTCACATACAGATATTTCCACGATTTTGGACTAGTTTGGAAATTCTCGAGTGGATGATTGTGCGATCTTTGTGATGTTTTTGTTTCTATAAATAGCCGTATGTTGAAGGGAAATCTTTGCGCAGATAGACTTTGGAAATTCAGAAAAAATAAAACAACCACGAAAAATAACCTCTTACACAGTATGATGTACTTGTATTGTGCATACAATTTATCACAATTTGTCATTATATTGGAGGATAAACACTGTCTTTGTAGTAGGATCTTCAGTCTTTTCAAAATTATTTCTTGATTTGAATGTATGGTAAAGCAATTTTTATTCAGTTGTTGGGCATTATTAAAATGTGTGCATTGTCGGATGGAATCGTACTTGTTTTCACAAAGTAATTTGCATTTAGATACAAGTACTCAAGCTGTAGGTACCCCTCTTGCAGGTTACGAATGTGTGTGAGGCGAATAGGAGAATTCATTGCTTTATGTTTTATATGAAAAAGCATCTATAGAGCATTGGAGTCTTGAGAACAAGCAATTAGGCCTCGACATCCTACCGGCTGGGTGGGTGCAGCAGGCATGGAGCTTCCATCTTGGAATAATAAATCCGTTATCTGAGTGCTATGCCTCGACTACCGATGGAAAACATGAGAGAGGAAATATCTCTAGCAATCAGTCCCATATCCGGCGGCATTTCTCATTTCGTTGCTGAGATCCTTGATTGCCCACATGAAACCAGAGAAAATGGCAAGGCCCTTTATAATTTGGGGTTGGAATAGGCGGGCAGTGCATTAGTAGAGAGTGAGGAAAGTGCAGGTGAATTTGGTGAACCAGCAGGGTTGGCAATCTGAAAGTATCAGGTTGGAATTATAATATGTTCAAATTAAAATTCATATTAACTGAAATGTTGACTTATTCACATTGATTATAGTTCTAGAATGTTGATTAGGCCTACACATTGTTAGTTTGCAATGTTGCTTTCGGGCTGTTAACTAATTCTTTTCCAACCACTGCAGTACACTGTGTAAAACAGTATGAAATGTTCAGGTATTTGCTGTTATGCTTTCCACTACCCAAGTCCATCATCCATATTTTTTTCAACAGCAACCCACTCAATTCAACTGGGCACTGCTTCCTAAAAATAGGAATTTAAACCATTGCAGTGCGCTATTTGTAAGAGACGCTGCACATCTTGCCCCATGCAGGGAAAAGACTGGGCATAATGGAGCGAACAGTCAGACAGTGGAATCCTAAATACACAGCATGCGTACAGTATACCCTGGTCCAATACAGACACACAATGATACACACTTGGGCATAATACCATGCTGTTCTTTGCCAGTAGTGACCGCCTAGTCTACGCATCGGATACCCTGTTAATGGCTGGTTTTAATAATTCACAGACCTTTAAAATTTGCCAAATTCACCATATATGAGTGTTAGGATCATATTACACAGTTGTGTAACCAAGAGCAATTGCATCACATACTTGTACACACACAAGCAAAATAAGGCCCTGTAACGACCGGTAATGTCGCAGCGACGCATAATGTCACACTGACGCATTATTTACGACTGGGACCAACATGTGATGTCACCATCCGAAAGACGTGACTGGGACCCGAACCTCAGCCATTCTGCATCCGTTTGTAGGCTGATTTTCTTTTTCACAACATGAACAATTCATGTGATTTCAGTTATTTTCTCTAAAAAGGCCCACAAACTGATACGAATAGGACCAAGTTTTGAATCCTAGTCACGACTTTCAGATAATGACGTCACATGTTGGTCCCAGACGTTGAAAATGCGTTTTTGTGACCAGATTGTGATATTATGTGTTGTGCGACATTACCGGGCGGTCGTAACAGGCCCTACATAAAGTAGACATACTTTGTAGATTTGTGGTAAAGTGTCTACAATAATCAGACTACAATCATCTTTTTCTCTCCATGGCACCGTTCAAATGGGGAAATGGCCTTTTGGTGAGGACATTGCCAATTTGATTGATGTTTGGGACGAACAATGAGAAGACCTTTGTTTACACTTCATGTGCTCACATTAGATAAGATATCATCCTAAATCCTGACATTATTGGATTATTAAACTCGGTGTAATTTTTTTGATGAGATTACAATTTTTAAGATTTGCTTCCAGCCAGAAAACATTGTTAATTATATGCATGCCATTTAAAGGTTTTACTTTATTTTAAAGAATTCCTGTGCTAAATCTTTGCATTTCCATTTTTGCAATGCATGACCTGATTCAAAGGTCACTGGTTTTCTGGTAAGCTAGAAGCAAAACAAAGCAAGACAAAGCAAGGAAACCTGTACCACTACCAGTATATTTTGTTTCCTTTATGATTTGAGTGCAGTCTATGCACAAAATATAAATTAATCATTGGCCGCCATAACATGTGAAAGTCAGATGATTATGATTTTGAAACAATGATAAATTTGCAGCAGAATGCCTGCATGTACATGTATTTTATTGCTTGATGTTTCATGTTATTGTTCATTAAACAACCCAAAATAGATGCTATTGCATAAATAAATGTAAACACCAATGGAAGGATTGTGAAAGAATTGGTTTCACAGAGATCTATGAACTGTGCAGTCCTCCATACAAATAAGGGTTAGAGTGAACCCCAGGCCCAGTGAACATATATTTGATTTATGATTTCCTCTTGAAGTCGGATAATGTTTGCACATCAATCCTAACCAGTGGAGAATACTAATCAAGTTTTTTTTGTCTTCTATTCGCTTTCCCCGCAGGTTTTACTTGCTCTTACGCTTCCAGACCACGTTGGACGTTCCATATGCCCATCATCCCCTTGGACAACAACCTGCCCGCTTGCATGGAATGATTGACCCTTAGAATTCCAGCATCAATCAACCATACAGGACGCATGTTGCATTATCCTCACTCCAGTCCCTGTGATTAATGAAAGCCTGGGTTCGGCTCGGAGTACCTCGCATAAATCAACGCGGGATAAAGAAGGTAGAAGGAGCAGAAAGAATTTCATCATCAAGGAGAAAACTCATCTCAGTCGAGAGATTCTCATCTTGGTTGGACCATCGTTGTTCGTGCGAGAGCTGGGCAGTCAAGTAGGGGAAGGAGAGGAATGACTCGCTGTTGCCATGGATTAATGGAATTTACATAAAAGCATCGCTCAAATATTGGCAACCATGTGGAATATGCACTTCATCTGGTGATCTATGTAGAGGTTGATTGGTAAGATGGTCTTCTCTCTCATTCTAATTAGTATTCCTTGTATTAAACCAATATCATTGTGGATACTAAGATTTGTTTTTGCAGATGTACATATTCTTGTTTATCCGTATGATATTAGGATTTATACTACATTTATTTATAGATATTATATATTTCTGGTCAGTTTTCACTGAATTGTTCAAATTCAAGGATTTTTTTTTATTTTTAGAGATTTTGTTGAGCAATTTCTTAAATTTTTTCTCTGGTTATCCGTGATAGTTTACCCAAAGTGTACCCATTCATGTCATATATACAATGTATCTTTTCACCAATATGTGAATGCGAATGTTTTCATACATGTAGTCACTGTTAGGCCCCGATCACACCTTTGCGTATTGGGGCTGCGTTTTACCTTGTTAGCCGAACACACCCTTGAGGCAGCCCTACGCAGCTCAATATTCAGTTGCAATCACACTGTTGTGGGTGGAGCTCGATGTAGCTTGTACATGGTTTGCTTGCCTTCCTCTCTCCAGCTCGCTTTTTCTCGTGAGCAGTACAATTCATTACGAGGTTTGCTCGTAACGTTTGGTGTGTACCTCGTTCACCACTTGTTGCTTGCTAGTCGCTCACTCTAGCTCGTCTCACCTCGAATCACTGCACATTCACTCGCTAAAACTTTTGTTGCGTTCTAGCTCATTCAGTTGCGAATGGTTGAAAAAATTTCAAACATCCGCAACTGAACGCAAGGCCTCTGCATTCGCCTGCCTATTTTCCTCGTTCTAGCTCGTTATGTTGCCTTTGACTGCGTTTTTCTACGTTGGGGCAATCCGCAGCCGAACGCAGCCCCAAAAACGCAAAGGTGTGATCATATTTGTGTAATGGGCGAAAAGAGCGATAGGAGAAACACATTTATAACTGATTCCGATTCCAGAGCTTCCTTTTGCCTATAATTTAAGTGGAAATCACTCTACATAATAATTGCTACAAGCACTCTGAGTGCACACTGTCCAGATATATTGTTTTGTTATATGAGCTCGTGGGACTGGCGATTTTCTGGCTTTTAATTATTGGAGTACCTGCAGTAATTGTAATTGCAGCGTGGTGATGCATGTACACACACAATGGGCTACAACCTTCGCCATTGATGAAAAATTCATTTCTGCATGCCATAGTGCTCCCATGCAATCTGGCCAAGGGCATTTGGGCCAGAAATCAACAGGGAGAGAGCTTGGTTGCTAGGTTACTAATCCATATGGTTACTTACTGCAGATATTTCCTAGAGAGTGGCTAACAAAGGATGTTAATGTAAAAGCTTCCTAGGTCATGGTTTCAGTTACAACTTACAATGCCATGTGCTGGTGCAGTGTACATCGTATCATCGACCAATAGAGCATTCCCAGTGACGTCATCTTTTTGTTAGCAACGCTAACGGCGGCCATCTTGGAAGGCATACAAATCGACTGACAGCATGGCTACGTATACGTATTGCTGCACTAAAGCCAGATTTGAAGTTACTCGAGAAACTATACTGTACTTCTACAGCAAAATCATGGGAAATTTCTGTTCAGTTGTTGGTTGTGGAAACAAGGCAGGAAGAGACAAAAAAACCTTTCTATCGGCTGCCTGCCTAAATTACGCGAGATCGAAGGAAAAAAACTCTGAACTTCTCGTCGGTAAGCCAAACCCGACCAGCCCCCGTCGCGAACCCGCGGCCTTCGGCGACGGGGCTGTGTATAGTTGGTGTAGGCCCTACGACGAATGGCTAGCTGCAATTAATCGGAATTTCGAGCAATCAAAGAACATTCGGATGCGTGCTCAAATCATTTTATTTCAGGTAGGAAATCGACATGTGTGACATAATAATTGTGTCTGTATCACAGTGAAATATTTACTTTTTTTTGCGGTTTTGAGCTCGATCCGCTGAGTTGTCTTTCCGACATGCTATCTCGCACTGCACACTTCCTACTTCGGACCGGGCACGGGCGGGGCGGGTGGTCACGGCGAAGACTACACTGGCCTCAGCCGCGCTTCTGCACGCTGCAGTAATATCTCCTTCTCGTGTAATTGCTGCAGGCAGCCGAAAGAAAGATTTTTGTCTCTTCCTGCCCTGTTTTCACAACCTACTGAACTGAACAGAAATTTCCCATGATTTTGTTGTAGAATTACGATATCAATCAAGTAAAGTTTCTCGAGTAACTTCAAACCTCCTTTAGTGCAGCAATACGTATACGTAACCATGGTGGGCAGTAATAGCGTGCCCACCACAATGGCCGACAGGAAGATGATGAAGTCACATGAAATCGCTCTATACATTTTTTTTTGTAGGTCCATGATTGTATAGACCAGTTTAATATTCACATTTTAAGCATACTTTTTCCTGGCGACATACTAACAAGGTATTCAAATAACCTGTAATAAAGAATGAATTTCAATATATGGAATCAGTTGAATACATTAGTTGTTGCTATGTCAGGCAATCCTCAGGCACAAACAACCTTTTGTTAAAAAAGTATGCATAAAATTTGAATATGTTAGTAAACTGGTCTATTGGAAGCAAATGATGGTATTCTGCTACAATTTGTTTTGTTTCCAAGTGCAAATTTGGAGGGAAAAAAGTGTAATGTTTAAAACATGATATTCATAGGATTTCACATTGAGGAGTAGAAAAATCAAATATTTCCTTTTGCATAGTTCCCATACTGTACATGTAGGCCTACATTTAGCTGTATTCTGTATTTTGTGTCTGGTTATTCTTGCCTTCCAGATTTGAGTAGGCCAACTCTCTGGAATGAATGAATCATTGGACTTTGTATCCTAAAAACACACTATTGAATTTGATAGGATATGGGGTACATTTGTTCTGTAGACAGGTCTACATTGCAGGTCACAGCGACTATTACATACATGTAGGTCCTACACATGTAACCTGTGTTTTCTTGTACCTCTCTAGCAGTGGATAATTTCATACTAGGAGGTAGACATATGTATATTGTATACTGCTTCCTGTGGTCCTGTATCCGCTTGCACAATGTTTATTCAGTGATGTCACATTCATGCTCACTATTTATGCACCTGACACTTCTGTACTTGTCCAATACATTAAATGCACCCCTGGAAAAACTACTCTCACAAATGGAATGTACTGTGTATTGGACAGCATGTGAATTGTATGTTTAGTAGCACATGCACTGCTGTACGTTATTATGCATTTTTGAGACACTCAATTGAGGAGGCAATCCCCTCACATTGCCATTTTTGTCTCCTCAAAATGGAGAGAGAGGTACAGAATCCGCTAGGGTATCGTAGCTTGTATGATCCATGCTGTCACAGGGCACTGAGGTAGGCTGGCTGCGGGAAGAATGTGACCTGCTAGAATAAACATCAGAAATGTGGTCAACTGGAAATCCTAGTCTGGCTTCCAGGCACATCCAATATTGCATATTTAAAAGATGTGTACTGTGTATTATTCATACTTGTTTCTTGAAAGTAAAATTGTAAAAGTAGGCCTTCAATGTAAAACAAAACAAAAAAACCTCAATCAGCTATTCAATGTTCATATATTTATGGTTAAGTTACAAAGTTTATTTTGTGTCATTATAAAACTTTTTACATATGTAGGGTCTATGTAAATGTGTATGGATGAGAAGCTTAGTGATACAGTTCTGTAAAAACTGAAAACAGCAATCACATTTGTGCGTGTAGGCCTACATGTAGGTGACGGTGTTGAAAATTGTTAGAATTATCCCAATCTACAATGAAGGACTTGAATATTCAAGCTTCCCACAGAACAGTTTCAGAGTTCACAGCAGGGTATAGGCCCTGTTACGACTGGTAATATCGTTGCGATGCATAATGTCACACCAACACATTTTTTATATCTGGGACTAACCTGTGACGTCACCATCCGAAAGATGTGACTGGGATTCGAACCTCGGTACGATTCTTATCACTTTGTACGTGTAGGCTTATTTAGATTTTTAAAAATAACATTATTTGAATTATTTCCATTATGGAAATAGAAAGTCAGCCTGCAAACTGGTGCACATCGGACCGAGGTTTGAATCCAAAGGTTGATCCAGACGGAAATAATGCATTGATATGATATTATGCGTGGCTGCAACATTAGCGGTTATAATAGGGCCTAGTAGGCCTACATAATGTATGTACTGTAGTTCAAAAGTTTTTTTGCGGTATGAATGCTAAGGCTTTACACTTGCCAAACATCAAGCTGCATATCATTTTGTACCTCATCAGCTGAGCATTTTCCCAACTGTCATTTTCCCTTTCTTACATATTGAATGGGAAAAACATTTTCATACATGTGCATACCGGCATATATGCTTGGTTTTCTTATTAGCCAAATTGTGTAATTTCACTTTGCTATCCCATCAGCACTGTACCAAATTTGTGCATTTATACACACAGCTGAATACCAGAAGGATACAGTTCCCGTGTTTACACTGTGACTCGGCTCTTGTGTCAAATCCTTATGGCCTGGTCACAGCTACACGACACATGGCCAGCGCACAAAAAAGTAGCAGTTTTGGGCAATGCGTCGTCTTGCGCTGGCTTGTAGCTGACACTCGTCGCTCACTCGTCGAGCGCGCTAGATGAACGCTTTTTGATTCGCCGTTGTGCGCAGTTGTGTATCTGAAAATTTTGGGCATGCTCAAATATCTGCGTCTAGCTCGACGCATGAATGTAAACGCCGGCAGAGCGCCAGATATGCGCAGAGGGCGCAGCACCAGCACCAGACATTCGCAGAGCGCGCAGCGCCTGCGCCAGACACACGCAGACCACGCGTTAAGCATTCGTGACATGTGCGTAGGTCCAAGCGTTGCGAATGCATTGCAAACAATCGAATTGTCAATGTGAGGGGTAACCACTTTTGTTTGCAGGTTGTGCGCTGTGCCTGCGCGGGTCATTCGTGTAGACAGCCAGAGCAAGCTGTGTATTAGTTTGATGCTTTAACATGTGCACAGTGTATGCACTGTGTGAGCGCTGTGGGAGCACTGTGGGGGCGCTGTGGGAGCGCCCTACACACGCATTACCTTCTCCAAAATCATCAGAAAATTTGACGCACAACGACGCACAGAGCTTATTTTGGATCTTTTTTGTGCGCTGGCCGTGCGTCGTGTAGCTGTGACCGGGCCATAAGGAAGGGTTCAAGACTGCAAAGAGTGAACCTGTGATCATGTTTATACAGAGCAAAAAAGGGAAGTTCACCACGGCTCACAGATCATTACTGGAAGTAGAGAGACATCATTAATGTGTGTTGTGATGTATACTGACCCTAAAGTCATCGGGTTCGACACGACTGTCTGTTTACACACGGAAAAATTGCCGCGTCGAACATGCCTCCCTGTTCAAAACCTGCAATTCTGGGGAGCAAAAAAAAGCCTGTTGAACTCGGGTCGAGGATCACACTGATCCTGTTTTTACACGACATAAAATTGCTGTGTTGAACACGATTGCAGTGTTGAACCTGTGAGCCAAATCACAGTGTAAACAAGGTAAATGTGGATGGACTTCCTACTTTCTCCTTGCTGGTTCCCAGCCAGATATGGATTATGTTTTGATGAAAACAGCTGCAGGAGTAATCAAAACTAAAGGACTTGCCTCAGAATTACACTACATGGAGAGCATTCTCATTACTGTACCAGTACAATGGGGAATCAAATTTTTTTCCTTCCAGTCGAGGATATAATGTTACAGTATTCCAGCATGCAGGAATTCCATTGTCATACATACATTGTCAGCCGTAGAGATGCCTACAGCATTTTTTAGGGGATGATAGTCTTTTTATCAGTGCGAAAGACAGTAAAAATAGATTATAGATACTATGTATTTCTTTCAAGAAAAAAAAAAAAAAAAATTGCCTTAATTTATAAAAACTTTTTATCAACCCCTTATAAAACAAAACAAACGATATACATGTACTAGTGTGTGTTCCCAATAACACTTTTTTTTAATTTTTTTTTTATTGAAGCCACAATTCTATCAAACCCTACAGGTTATGCTCCATTGGTTCATGTACAGTATGTATATGGGTCATTCCACAGGGTTGGGGCAATAGCATATTTTTGTGTACATCCCACATATCTTGTATTATTCTGAATTTGTTTTTTTTTTAATTACATGTATATTGTAAGAAGGTTCTATTTGAAGGCAAGTGTTTATTTGATCTTATGATGGAAAAATTCTGCTGTTAAAAAAAAATGATAGTGTTTGTGTGCCTTTATTTCCTGTTTCCCCTCATTTTTAGAGGGACCAAGTGTGACATGAAAACATGTAATTTTCAGATATAAATTATCAGCAAAGTTAATGGACTTAGCCATCACTCTGTAGTTGTTTTTTACAGCAATATAATGCATGTTAAAGTACAGAAGGTTTCTTGGCAAAAGCTAACAGGAGCTGTAAAAATTAAATCCAAAGTTAGGCATACCACCGTTACAAGAGTTGTCCCCCTTCAGATTTATTGTAACTGAGGTATAGTGATATTTTATTCAAAAAATAGATTGCACTATCTCATGCTGCATCGGGAAATAAAGAGGCTGGTCATAGAAATATTATCATAGGAAACCTTTGGTTTGATAGATTGTAAAAAGAACAAGAAAAATATGTGTCATTTCCCAAATTTGATCGTGATGTCCCCCTGTATTTTGTAACGGTGGTTCAAACTCCTTCTTTTATCTCGAAAATGAAAGATATCAGCAGCTCTTTTGTGGGAGCTATAGTTACGTATGTGAAATGTCTTCGGGGGAGACTAAAAAAATGAGTCAGCACACCCCGTGGACGATTTAGGGGCGTTTTTAAAGTAGACAACTTGAGAGTCAAAACTGCTTTTGAATTGCCAACCAAACTCATACCACTGCAACGGAAAATCTTTACTGATTCAGAATATCTAAACCCTTGTCAATATCTCTTTTAGATCGGGAGTTATCACCTTTCAAAGACGGGCCCCCATTTTCAGGCTTCAGCTGTACCCCGCAAGGGCGTCGAGATGTATGACGTCACACCTGGGCACCCGTACCGTGTCCACTGTATGCACGTATCCTGTACTGTGCTATATGCGTACATTGCACATTGTGATTCTCAAAACTTTCTTTCTTTCTTTTTATCTCATGCTTCACCCAGCCCTGACTAATTAACTGGTCAAATGATATATCTTGCCGACTGTCCCTCTATCATTTGTCTATATATTTAAGTTATTCCTTTCCAATAATGTTATTCTTTTTATTTATAAGATATAATTAAAATAGCTATCTCAGCACGACATTGTTTTCATTATGGACTGTTCAAATCACACTTTTAGTTTTTTTTTTTTTAATGACAAATTATTATAACCAGTTATCCTATATATCTATATTGTAAGGTTATCATAATCTTGAAATGTTCATTTGGTGTAAGTCTTTATATTATTGTGCAGATCCCGAGATACTTTCATCCGTTATCTATAATTAATAATTCGTCCAAACTTTCGGATGGAATAGCTCCTTAGTTCTTCAGTTACAGTATATTGTGAACCTTTTTCATGGTTTCAGATATTGTTCAGAATGAAATAACATTATTTGTAGATTCGACCTTGTTGCAATTGGATTTGACAGATTTTGCATTCGTGATAAAAGCAGCAGTCTTACGAGAGACGAGACTGTATTCCATCGCTCCTGGCGGACTGGTATCCCGCTGCGTGTGTAAGAATTAAGCAAAATAAATTAGTAGACCGTAAATATTGCAAACAAATCATGCTTACATAAACTGATCTTAAGTATTCTGTCTCTCCAATATGTACTGATTTTATTTATAGGACGTTCTCGGTCTTTCAGCCATTGAATTCTCGATAAATAAGGAATTTGTGGAGGAAATGTGACATGACACCTTGTCAAACTAATGATGGTATTGTTAATCCGTGTATAAATTAGCTTGGAAAGTCATGACGGTGGAAATGATTATATTTTGCTCTAAAACCTATATTGGGAGGATTCAGATAAGGAAACAATCATATTAAAATTCAATATAGATTCAACACAGAATAAGTCTTCTTAAGAATGAAGTCACTATCAAATAAATTACGTGGAATTTTAAGCATTATATCTCCGAATGTCAATGGGCAAATCAACGGGCCGCACCGTTCACGGCCCCTCGGTGAGAGATGAGCAAGGCAATTCGTGCTAATTTACCGTGATTGCAAACTCTTCAAAAATCTATCGGGCAAGTTCAAATCTACAAAATAATCACAATCGTTTATAAATATCTAACTATATCAAACCTATAAGGATAACACCTTATGATTTGTCCAATGGTGCAATCAGTTGTGATAAAAGACCATTATTTATAACCGAGACAACCTGCAAGCTAAGCAAGCTTGTACAGTGCAAGCTATGTGTTAACGTTTATATGCACGTACAGTACATGCACATGCATCAAGCTGCGCGCGCAAGCTCAGAGCAGCTGGCTAGCGTTTCAGGCTGTCCAAGGTGTGACGTCACAAGATAGGAGCTCCTCCGCACGCCGAGCGGCCCATTTGGGGGCGGATTAAACAAAAAACACTAAAAACCGTTTACAGCTATTTCTGAGAGATTCAAGTCATTTTCAGCATGTCAATCGTATAAAAGAAGGAAAATCTATTTAGCAACATGCAATTTGGCCATTATTAGCAAATATTGTGTATTTTCTCCGTGTGTATACTTTAACGCTGATGTCCCCTGTAACGGTGGTACCAAAAATGAAACATTTTCCTCCTTTGCAATAGCATAAGTACCATGATTTATTGATATTTCAAAGAAATGAAGTCTGTGGGATTACCATATTGCCTCCTTGTGATATAAATTTCAATTTTACTGATTTTATCATGCAAAGAAATGGTGAATTGGCCATTTATTTTACACTACGGTCCCATGTACTCATTTTTATGTTGGAATGACAACATTTCATGATCTGATTGGAAAAAATGGTTCTTATTTCTCCCATGTGGACCTCATCAATATCAAAAGTATGTCAATTATCTAGTGTGTATTACATCTACCTCACCTTGAGTCCTCTGTATTCTGCCTTTATTTATTTTACCCTTAAACTCTGGTATAATTGCATGTCCAAATTACCAATTTTGTTCATCATGCCTGAAATGTTCATTAGCTACATTTGTATGCATTTCACAATTTACAGTTCTAACTGATTTCAATATATTCAAAGAATATTTATTAGTAAATTATAATGAAATTATTGCCTTACACAATGTATTCAATGTATTCAATTTTTAATAAACTTCTGCATGCAATGGCTATCAGATAATATGAACCTCCGTTACAGGGGACATGATGTCCCCTGTAACGGTGGTATTCCTTACAGAAGGGCCTACCTTCATCAGAAATTGTTGGAGATTCCAACTGAAATCAATTTCAATATAAGAAGACATCATTTCCCTTACTCTCTCAGGTGCAATCAATTCATTAAGTTTCATTTTCAAGAATTCAGGGAAAAAATTATAAATGGGAGGTCACAACATGAGGGCACAGGAGAAATGGAATACATTCACATACACATTGCTTTCATAATCAGCTTTGAATTGTCGGAAATAACCATTCAAGTCAGTAGAAATATTGTATGGATTATGCTTGTGTGATATGATGAAGACTGAGGACTTGAAATTGAAGCTTGGAGAGAGAAATGAAGCAAATCCTGAAAAAAATGTCCCCTGTAACGGTGGTATTTTATAACATCTGGTAGCTCTGATTACTCTAGAATGAAAAGGTCGATTTACAAAATGCAAATGGAATTTATTGAAGTGGTAATGTAGCTAACTTCCAATGATTGTTTCATCTCATTTGAAACACTTTTATTTTTGACCTTCCATGTCACAGAAATTGCCCCAACCGATGGAATGACCCATATGTAACCCAAAACAACCTTCATGTACACGGGGTGTACCAGAAAAAACGAAACCCAAGCCTTGATCATCAATAATTTCAAAAATATTACAGTGGTGATTATAAAGTTTGGGTCATTCCATGCCAATTCACCCAATGGGTTACACCCTACCGTCTCAGAATTTGCTCAAATTTGGTACACATAAAGTTTAACATTACCTTCCATGAGACAAAAATTACGTGAACGGATTCAGTCGGTTTACCGAGCTATCGGCCCCGCCCTTTTATTGTTTTGCAACAATGGGTGTTGTCCTTCCCATACTTCAACGCACTAATGCTCATGAACTGGCATGACCATTTTTTAACACTGTAACCATTCAAAAGGGAAAACAAGAATTTTCCAATGATTTCCCAAAATGAGTGAGTAGCAAATTTTTAAAGTGCATGACCTTTACCTTCCTTGTTAACCTTGATTTGACCCAGACGAAATAATAATTTTACTTGGATCATTTAGTATGTTAAATTGTCAGTATAAATTAAAGATCATGTAAATATCTAGGATGATATTCTATTATCTATCACCTTTAAAAAACTCTTTTAATGTAATTTACAAGTGTTACTGTTACCACATTAGCTTGATATTTGTGTTGGTAATGGATGTACGATCTCCATTATAGGGCTTTAAATACTTGAAAAATACTTCCAAATGAAGTTAAATTACATCATTACGACAGGAAATAAGACTTTCAACTAAAGGAAAATAAACACAGATATATGTAGACATGTACGTAGACTCCATTTGCTATGAATAGAGACATTTGTTTAGCCTTTGATTGAGGGATCATTTAGATATACATGTAACGATATCAAATCATCAAAATCTCGGTTTTGACAGGAAACAAAATGCTTCCTACATGTAGTCAGCTCTACTGTCCAAATGGAATACTCCTTAGAATCATGAAGCATCAGCAGACAGATATGATTACATTATGAGCATTTGATGATGATGTACTTCAGTCTGAAAGTATTATGTATTAATGGAGTCTTGTACACACATTACCAACACAAATATCCAGTATGTGGGGGTAAAAGTAACTTATTTGTAAATTGCATTAAAAAGAGTTTTTAAAGGTTGAAAAAATAAAATATCATCCTGAGATATTACCATGATATGTAATATCTATATGACATTAACATACATAAAAATCACAGTAAAATATATCGTCTGGCGTCAAAATCAAGCGTTAAGGACAAGGTCAAAGGTCATCACACTTTAAATTGCATCCAAATAATATTTGGTGATACCCATTTTTGAATTCCTCTTTGAATTTCCTTTTGAATGGTATGAAGTATTTAAAAAAATTGCTCAACCAGTTCACGGGCATGTGATGCCGGTGAAAGAGAAGATCACACCCATTTTTGCCAAAACGAATAAAAAAAGGCGGGCCATAGCTCGGAAACCGACGGACCGTTTACGCTAATTTTTTTTGTTTCTTGGAATGTAATGTAAACCTTTATGTGTACCAAATTTGAGCAAATTCTGAGACGGAAGGGTGCAAAATTGCACTTTCATTGGGTGAATTGGCATGGAATGACCCGTTTATATCACTGGAAATTGCAACTCATTAATACCAGTTTTGATACCTCTTTCAGCTCACCAATGTCACGCATCACTGAACCCCATTGTTCTGAAAATATCTCGCAAAATTGTGATTGATGCACAGTCGTGTTTCTTACGTTATCCACAGATGGTAAGCTTGATGGACTAAATAAGTAGGCATTTCCAACCCGGGTCAATCTCGGGTGAAATGATAACATTCCAATCAGAGCCTGAGGCGTGTTGCGTAATCTTCAGCGCCAACCCGTCTGGAGCTAATCCGGTTAATCCTTCATGGCTAGACTAACTAACCAGAAGTCCGAAGTAAATCTAACCTATGTTTTGTTTTTGAAATGGAGCATTATACAAGTCCTCTCTTTGAATTAATACGAAGAGACCCGTTGAGAGTCTATAAACCTATCCGAAGCTATGGACCCTATTGACTGACTGGATTCGGTCAACTTCGTCATGTTCGTGCTGTCCGAATGTTAATCCCCAGTAGGCCGACCCTTGCGTAAGCCTCACTGTAGATTGTGTATGAGTCAATGGAGCTCAAGAAAAACGCGCATTCCCCACGATCTCCGACTTGCGAGGGCCTTTAAATCAAGTTCATAGAAGGGTGTACAATGTATATATTTGATTGAAATGCTTACAACCAGGTGAAATACTTTAGCTTGTTTATGATCCATAATTAAAGTAATTATCAGATTAAGTGTTGTACACTGTAGTACATTGTGACTTTATGATATGAATGACAATTTCTTTACAGCTAAAGAGCTCTTACATGTATATACATTGTATGTGACATTATGGTTAGTAATGTTAGACAAAGGGACTTTCACATGTCAGTACTACTTTGCTACTTCTATCTGCCTTAGCAACTTATAGTGATCCTTCATCACATGTCTAGTATCTTAATCAGGGAGTTACAGTACTTAGAACACTGCAACAAGATACATTTTCTTAAAAAATTGAAATTTTCGAAGTCATCATTCTAGCCTGGAGCAAAATGCGTTAAACTCTCCCAGGCTATAGAAAGTTATATATGTTTGGAAAGATCTAAAAGTGACAATTCAAATCTGCAGTATATAATGTTGTAGGGTAAACAGTATTTTTTTTGCAAATTTTTTCCAAAGCCATCGTTTTTCACAAATTTTTCAGGTTCTAAGATTCATAACCTTTCAAGGGCGCCACCTATGTTAATTTTAAACGCATTTTTGAACTCCTCAGACATTCAGCTTCCAGAAAATGTATACTTTTGTGGGGTTAATATAAAATTTGAAAAAGTTAGAGCCACTTCATAGAAATGTGCACGATTAGTACAAATTTTGAGTGTGTCACACAACATGGGCCCAACTTAAAACGCATGGCCACATGTACATGTAGGCTCATTCAAACAACTTATCTCAAGGAGCATGAAAATGAACCAATTACAATTTTCAGAACAATGGGGTTCACTGATGCATGACATTAGTGAGCTATTAAAGAGAGGTATCATTAAAATGGTAATGAGTTGCACTTTCCAGGGATATGAATTTCATAATTACTACTGTAGTATTTTTGAAATTACTAATAATCAAAGTTGGTTTCCTTTTTACGCACATTTAAACAACCCATCTCAAGGATCATGAAAGTGAACCACTCACAATTTTGCAAGACTTTTTCAGAACAACAGGGTTCAGCGATGCATGATATTGGTGAGCTGAGAGAGGTATCATTAGAATGGTAAAGAGTTGCACTTTACAGTGATATAAACTTCATAATCACCACTGGAATATTTTTGAATTATTAATGATCAAACTTGGGTTTCCTCTTTATCAGAAATACCCTGTATAAGGACAATTGTACAAGTAATTTGTTTTATAATTTACATGTAGGCCTATGCATGCTGAAATGTACTCAGACAAGATGCCCTTTATCTTTGGATTGGCCTCATGTTTAATATGGGGAAGCAAAAATATCTTGTCTGGGTGAAATTATAATCAGTCAGGAATATTTGGATAAGCTTCAGCATATGGATCCATGCTGTTACATGTATACTTGGTGTCTTGCGTCTGCAAACAATGTGCTGTACATGGATATATCCCTCCATTGTTAATGTAAATTCTGTCATGTTGTATATATGTATAGTAAATGTAGGCCTACATTGTTTTCATTGTATTGGCTAGCAGTATGTAAATGTCAATGCTGTAAAAATTGTTTTCTTTTCCAATACAACTTTGGTCGTGTTTTATGAACTCGCCACCCAAATAGGGTGGTGCTGTTACGCTTTTTGCTATTTTTCAGCATTAATTTGTCAATATTTTCCAAAGTATGAAAGTTTATGTAACAAATTTGATCTCATTTTGAAGCTATGTTACTGTGCTAGCTCCCTGTGAAGTTTCATTGTTCTAGGTAACATTCTGGTGGAGTTAAAATGGTTCAAGTTTGGGACAGTAGGGGTGGTGCTGGAAGCGGCGCCGCCTGTACAAAGTCAATGGGAAATTTTACATTTTGTGGTTGATTTGGGGAAAACTTGAATTTCTCTGCCAAATTTTGGCTTTTGACTGTGAATGTGGTACCAAACTGAAGCTTATAAACTGCTTTATACCATGAAATCACTGAACAATAGGTTTGATGTTACAATAGTACCCAGGAAGACTGAACAATCGTTATTTGACCTAAAAAGGCAATGCCTTCTGTACAAAGTCATTGGCAATTAGAGATATTGTAGTACCGTTGGGAAAACTGCAATATCTCGGCCAAATTTTAGCCTATGATTGTGAATTTAGCACCAAATTGAAGCTTTTAAACTGCTTCATACTATCATATCACTTCAACAATATGTTTGATGGTGCAATAGTACTGGGCAGGACCCAACCCCCTCATGAATTTGAAAAAAGCTCTATTTTCAGGGCTAAATTTCAGATTGTTATATTTTTCATTCTAAAATTGTAAACCATAACGAATTATACCTTGTTTGAAAGGTCTTATTATTCTCTACCAGAATATAATGATATTTTATTAATATTTGGGTGATTATAGATGACTTGACAATAAAAACAATGAAAAATTAAAAAATATAAATTTCCTGAATTTTTTCTTAATAACTTTTTTATCTTGCACCTGGTTTAATTTTTAAATGCAGATTTAGATTCATTGAGGAATTTCCTTTCAGAAAATGTATAGTTTTGATATATTAGGGTGTATACTTTTTGAGATACAGGTCTTTGAAGTGAAAAAGTGCCATTTGTAGTGAAATTGGCATGTAACGCAAAAGGCGGCGAACTTATAACACACGGCCCTTTATAAGTGTAAAAAGTGTATAGGCCCTACAATACATTGTAGAATGTTGAATTCACAATTAAAATGAAGAAGAAAACTAAGTTAATTACAGCAGAACTTCAATGAAAATTTTATAACAATCAAATGCATTTAAAGTTATTGTCCCCGCCGAACGAGTTCGAGCAGGGGACTATGAAACGGGCTCCGTACGTATGTGTGTCCGTCCGTATGTGATAAAAATCTTCAATTTGCTACTCCTTCGCCATTTTTCATCCGATTTCGATTCCGTTTGCTTTATATGATAGCACTAGGTGATGGCTACCAAACTTCTTCACAGAATTTTGACCTTTGACCTTTGACCCTGATTTTTGACCTATATTGTTAATTGGCTACAAAATGCTACTCCTTCGCCATTTTTCATCCGATTTCGAATCCGTTTGCTTTATATGATAGCACTAGGTGAGGGCTACAAAACTTCTTCACGGAATTTTGACTTTTGACCCCTTTGACCTTTGACCTTTGACCTTGATTTATACTTATATTGTACATTGGCTACAAAATGCTACTCCTTCGCCATTTTTGATCCGATTTCGATTCTGTTTGCTTTATATGATAGCACTAGGTGAGGGCTACAAAACTTTTTCACGGAATTTTGACTTTTGACCCCTTTGACCTTTGACCTTCATTTTTGACTTATATTGTTAATTGGCTACAAAATGCTACTCCTTCGCCATTTTTCATCCGATTTCGAATCCGTTTGCTTTATATGATAGCACTAGGTGAGGGCTACAAAACTTCTTCACGGAATTTTGACTTTTGACCCCTTTGACCTTTGACCTTGACTTTGACCTATATTGTACATTGGCTACAAAATGCTACTTCCTCGCCATTTTTTTACCCGATTTTGATTCTGTTTGCCTTATGTGATAGCACTGATCGTGATATAATGGGAATTTTACATTATCGGCGGGGACATATATTACGCATCGCGTAATTTACTAATCCACTTGTTTTTAATTTAAAGTCGTTTTGTAACAATAAAAAGTATACTGCATATTAAACACGAATGGGTGCAATTAAACATTTTGGTCCAATTTTTTAAAGTCTTATTTGTAATGAAATGTCTGTCTCAAATTGAATCATGTTACGATTTCAATGCAAGTACTTGTACACCTGTGGGATCATAAATCATACTGTAGGCCTACACATTATCAATGAAAGTTCATTTGTCATTATCTCAAATTAAGAATCAAAATTACTGGCCCTCCATTTTAATTTCTGTTCACGCCCTTCTGCCAGCAGACCTACATGTACAAAAAATGTAAAAGGGCCATTCCACGTTCGGGGACATTTGTTTTCTTCTTTTTGCTTTATCTCGAATTCAGGTTGTATTTTGGGCTTCAAACTTACCTGAAATTATTTTTACATCGGGGAACAAGGATTGATTTTGATTTTACCTTCAAATTGTATGTCCTTGTAGGAGAATTCAAACTATACATAGATTGAAGCACATGGGGCTACATACAATTTTTAGAAGTTTTTAACGCGACTTACCAAAGTTCGACGACCCGAGAATCTGAACGAGGGTGACCAATATTTTTCTTTTTCGATCCATTTGGTTAGTCTATGTCTGCTTTACATATGGTACAAATCTAACCTAGCAGTTTGAAAGATAGAGGTCTTTAATCTTGATTTTGTACTTTATTGTGATATTTCTACTGTATGTGACCTTATCACTAGACATCATTGCTGCATGTGTGTACGATAGTGAAGATAGAGTCTTCCTGTTTGAATCATCTGCTTGTCTGAATTGTCTGACCAATCTGGAAATGGAAAGAAATGTTTGCTTTCCTTCTTGTACTTGGTCATATTCAAACGTGAGTGACACGACATTTGGACTGATAGAAGGGCACATATCTTTGCACTCGTAGGTTATGAATGATTCATGACTACCAAATTATGTATAATGTAGGAATGGCATGTGTCATTACCAGTTGGATTTGAATTTTACAATTGGTCCTGGAAATTATGATTAAAAAACAGTGCGTGAGTGACACGTCAGAAAAAAGACATCGGATTCTGACCATCATTGGTTATGGTTGGATTTGTGCCCAAGTAGATCTCTAAGGATACCATAAGTGCTAGTTATATATGTACAGGAATATTGTACCTCTCTGACATTAATTGTCCTTATGAATCATTCCCTCTCTGTGGAAAATGGTCCACCTCTATGTGTCGTGAGTGACACGACATCCAAAACATGAGTGACACAACCAGTGGCTTTAATGCAACATTTCAAGTAAATAACTATATCGAAATTACCTGTGTGTATATGCCATGTTATAGTAGTCCATGATAATTACTTTAAAGGAAACCAGTACCCAAGGAAATAATCACTTTCATAGGAAAGAGCATAATGAGAGGAGCAATTTAAAAAAAATTTCATCAAAATCGGTTATAAAATAAGAGAGTTATGGAAGTTTGAAAAGTCTCGTTTTACCTTCTATAGGGATCCTCAAATTGGCAACATCAGCTTCAAAATGGCCGATTTTATGGACAACTCTCCATTGGTTTTGTACACAAATTTTCAAATTTTCCCTGTTTTCTTTCAAAATATGTCTTATTACTTCTGAGCTCAAAATATGTCATGGGAAAATATATTTCACACAACATATGTTGAGCTCAGAAGGAGGTAAGACATATTCTGAAAGAAAATGTGGAAAATCTGAAAATTTGTGTACAAAACCAATGGAGAGTTGTCCATAAAATCGGCCATTTTGAAGCCGATGTTGCCAGTTTGAGGATCCCCATAGAATTTAGAAGGTAAAATGAGACTTTTCAAACTTCCATAACTTTCTTATTTTATAACTGATTTTGATGAAACTTTTTTTTAAATTGCTCCTCTGAGCTGATTGTGCTCTTTCTTATAAAAATGATTATTTCCTTGGGTATTGGTCCCCTTTAAGCAAAAAAAAAATCTAACGAAAGTGACTAGATATAAGAATAAGAGGCATTTAAAGCACCACAGTCCCTTAGGTGCAAATTCCTGTTTGATCAATTTTTCAGCGTAAGAAAACTGGATCACATAATGTTTGAACTTATATTTGGTTGTATTGTAAAGAAGCCTTTGTGTTGATTTCTGAACCTTATTTGCATTTTCAAAGGCACAGTGCCACATTAAAATTTCAGCTAAATGTCCGACCTAGTTTGAATATGACCACTTGTAATACCCATAAATTGCACAGTCTCGAAGAAAAAACACCAGTTTGTAGATCAGTATTCATGGCATCTCTCATACTGCAGTGAAAGTGAAATACCCCCACCCAAAGTTGCTTCCTCCTCTAACATATTTTGTAATGTAAACATCCAAAGTGAAAGTTAATTGATACATTTTTTACTCTGTCACAGTACTTTCATCGAGTCTACGTGTACATGTAGGCCTACAAAATAAATGTATGTACATGTACTGTTTGTTCAGGTTTATGAATTCAAATTTATGTTTTCATACATACATGTAACCTAGAGTATGTCATTCATTTCATGTTGTACATTTTATTTTTTTTCATGCTTCCAATTCTGTATGACATGTTTTTAGTCCAATCTGGCATAAGAATTAGAATAATGATTTGATGTCTTGGTTTATGTAGAGGTCATATCAAGGCTTACATGTACATGTAGCTGAAGAATATCATGTGTCATAACAGTCAACACACTTCTGCCCAATATCTGTCAGAATTATAGCTTTGGCATGACGTAGAGTGAGTCATTTTTTCATGACTGTTTTCCAAGATGATTTGCACAGGTCTGTTGTAAAAGATCTGCACTAAATTCATGTGGCTATCATTTTTTGCCCCTGGGTAATTAAATAGCAATAGCCATGAAGCTTTTGGATATTAGTCGCTTTACAAATTTCAGACTCTTTTGCAATTTTCTATTTTAAAAATCATGATACTTGTACATGTGTATATAAAATGTGCCACTGTGAAGAGACACAAATCATAATGAGCAGTCGTTACTTGCGTTAGAAACTTGATTCAAAGGCCCATATTCTGCAATGAAGACTGAGTGTGTATGCGTCACAAGTACGTGCAAAGCTATTGTGCGATCTGCATCAGGGAAAAGGATTGTACAATAGCTTTGCACAATCTTGTGATGCATACAAACTCAGTCTTCATAGCAGAATATGGCCCCAATAGTTCTAATAAATTGAAATACCAGATAGGCTCTATTTTTCCAGTCAAAATGAAATGAATTTCTTTCATTTCTTATGTTATACCTTGTACTGTAGGCCTGTTGACTTGATAAAAGATATCTGATTAAAAATTATGAACAGCTTCCACTGCACATAATATACAGGTTCTGAGATTATTTCTCTACTGAACATCACTCAATACCTAGCAAGACCTATATGGTGTCCTTTCATTTTATCTGATTGGGTTTGCCATGTTATACCTTCAGACTAAACACACACATCAGTGGACTTCATCCAGTTGAGCTGATTCCTTTCTATACCTAGTCTAGCTTCCAGGCAAACTAGAGGTTTATTCTTAGATGAGCCTTCAGACAAGGGCTTCATTTTGTCGTCTTTACCCCACAAATAGTCAAACTCTCAGTGTTCATGTAATCGGGGCACTAAAGATTTTATCTTGAAGTGTAGGCCTATTTAAGGGGGTCTCGGGCAACTGGTACAAAATGACTCGATATTTCAGAAGATATTAAAATGAATAACCTCACGTTTATTTAAAGTCGTGCTCTCTGTCAGTGATGTATATACATATCCTAATCACAATTTTGTTCATGTTGGTTGTGTTTCTCTTCATTACTTGAGTACATTATTACATGTAGGGGCAAATCACCCTTCATCCTGTCTATTTTGTTTTGAGAAGTACATACAAAAAAAAAATTGAGTATGGAAGGCAGACTATGGTTTTTGATCAGTGCATAATGCATTTGCCCTTTCCTTTACTTCAGTGGCCTATAAATGTACCTGCATGAGAGAGCTATTCTGAAATATCAAGGGATGAAAGTGGCTTTATCTATTCCCACTGTGGGGAGTGAAATTAAGGCACTAGCATGCATGAGAAAGGTTCTTATCTTCTCTTTGTATTATCCTCTGTTGATGAGGATGGTGTGACGTCAGAGTTCATGTCTTTGCTTGCTTTGTCACGGGGAAAAATAATGTGTACCGGTATAACATTTCCTGCAATCACACCTACACACATGTATGTATAACATCTTGATAAACAATCGATCAAAGATGCCCCTTTTATTTGAGGGGGGGGGGGGTATTATACACTACATGTCTATATGTACATGTATCATTGTGCAGAACCAACTAGTTTTTTTTAATACCCCTACCCCAAATTCCCTGCTCGAAATAATTTTTTTACAGAAACATTCATGTTTCATAATTATGCTTGATCCTTTATCTAAACATAGATTGGAAATCACCAATCTCAACAATTTTGAAAATTGATCAGACTATAATATGGTAATATTTCCCTTAACCTGTTGGGGACCAGCTGATTTGGCTATAACACACGTTTCCCATAGACCTCAGCCCGAATATATTGGGGCTCAGTCCTCAATGGGTTAAAACTAATTCCATTGTCTCTTTCTCATTTTAATAGGCCTGAAGACTACCGAATACCAAGTACTTGAAGTCATGGAGCAGCAGAACCAGTACTTCTACAACCATAACCAAGGGTCTTCTACTGGCATGCCTCCCCAACAGCCACAGCAGCCAGATCCTTCCTACCCTGTCAACAACATGGACCAGTCCAAGATGGGTCCTATGATGCGAGCCCTGACAGAAGACTTTGATATGCCAAGCCAGAACTCAGCAAGCAGTTACCCCCAACAAGGAATACCCAGCATGCCTCCTGCTGGGGAACAACAAAGAGTGCCGTCCAACAACTTTGGCCCAGCCTCACAGACATTATCCGGGTATGCCAGCCAGTATTCATCAGGGTCTGGCTCGCACAACTACTTTCCGCATGGAACTTCTGCGTCTCCGTTGAACAGTGGCTTTTCGCCTCCAGGTACGAACTATCCTTCAGGAGGAATGTCCAGTCCTTACCAGCGTCAGATGCCTGGGTCGAGCCCTTTGGGAAGTCCCAATGGACATGGGCACCCGTATCCTAGATCTGCCAGTGCAGGACCAACAATACCCTCACCAATCATGATGCATGGACCGGGAATGTACCCTCATAATCAAACATCTCCAGGGAATCGCTCTACCCCATTTGGCTTTCCTACATCACCCACATCCCCGCATAATCACCTCAATCATGCCTCTCCACCTTTAGCTTCTCCTAGCAGTATGCGTCCTGGAGGAACCCTACATAGTCCAAAGAGTCTGCCAGCTAGTTCTCCTGTTCCATTTGTCTCTCAGATGTCGCCCACAGCTTCCAGAGCTCAGAGCGTTCCAACTCTTCCTGGAAATTCACACGATCACTTGCCATCCATGTCTCATGGCAGGTCTAAATCGCCAGGATCTGCTGGCATTCACCGTCCATATCCACAGCCCCCTGGCCAGCAACAGTTATACCCACTGCCTTCCCCTAAGGTTAGACCTGTTGACCAGACTGACAGTAGAGGACAATATGTAGAACTTGTACACACAAAACCTTCTGCGGATCAATGGACCAGTGGTGAGCAGGCAAACAGTGAAAGATCCAGGAACCATAGTGGACATAGAAAGATGTCAGATCCTGGACACTTGCCTCGATTGGAGGAAATGGTAGCAGACCTCAGTGATTCAAAAGTCAAGGAGACTTTGGATGAAATTGTTTCTGATAAAAACCTTCCTGTCCTAGAAAATGGTTCACCAGGAGAATCTGTCCAATCTGATTCCTCAAATAACAATGCAGACATAGCTAACAGAACTCCTGTAAGCAACGGAACGTGTGATAAGAGTAAAGAGCAGAACACAGAACGACTTACAAATGGATTGCCAGATTCAGGGGACAAAAGTGATGCTAAGATTAAATTGGAAAGTGGAGTGTCAAATGAAAAAGACCTTGAAGTAGTGACCCCTCTGAAAAAAGTAACCAAAACTTATTCTGGGAAGATCAATGCCAAGTCAAATGGAAGAAATAGTGTCAGTAAACAAGGCAGTGTTGACTCTCCTAACAGTACAAGTGATGTAAATGATTCCCCGTTCAAATCACCTATTGCAAAGCAGTCCAAACCTCAAAACTCTGATCAAACCAAAGAACCAAAACTCTGTAAAGAAGAAGTCGTGGAAGAGAAAAGGGAATCCACATTAGATACATTAACAGAAAATAAGTGCCAAAGTGAAGCCCCATCATCCGAGCATTCCCCTGTAAGTGACCCAGGTAAAGATGTGGCTTCAACTTCCTCACAGAACATTGAGAATAATCAAAAGGTCCCGCAGACACCACCTCCATGTGATGATGATCCTATGACTACTCCTAAATCTAAGAGGAAGAGCCCTGAGGATAGTGGGAGTAGTACTGGCAACGACTCCCTTCCCTTGAAAAAAAGGAAGGGGAGACCGCCTGGAAGTAAAAATAAACAGAAAGGCGATGAGGCCAAGCCAAAAAGGAAGTACTCTAGGAAAAAGAAGCTTGTTATGGATGGAGAAGAAGAAGATCAGAGTAAAGTTAGGAATGTAAAAACTCCCACTCCTATGATGAAAGGGAAATCGGAAGTTAGCGTCCCTGCGGTTCGAGGGCCTCTCTTTAGAGTACAAGGTGCTAGTATTGAGACGGTTGTTTCAAGCAAATTAGTCAACCCGCATGATGTGGAAGAGGAGACAATCAAAGGTGGGAAAAAGAAACCAAAGATTGTGAAACACGCCAAGAGGCAAAACACTGTAGTTGGTGGACATGTTGGACAGGCGGCTATTATTGCATCAGAGTGCCCTAGCCCTACAGGATTATGGGTATGTACATTCTGTGGTAATCCCCCAAACTTTGGTATCCTTGGTGACCTCTACGGACCGTACTATCCACCTGGAAGCGATATACCTTGTTCAAAGAGAGACAGTTCAGCAAAGAGTGACAAACAGCGAGGTAGTGACCTTCAGGAGGCGCGCCGCAGCTCCAAAGGAAGCAGACAAAGTGCAGGAACATCCAGGAAAGGGTTAGTCCCTGAGGGCAGAAGCCAGAGAGGAAAGTTGTTGATGGCAAAGCAGGCCAATCACTCAAAGACTCGTAAGTGGAGGCAGATCAAGACGTACATGGAGGAAATGTCTTTAGCATCGGGTAGAAAGTCGATGAAGAGGAGGAAGAGCGAAAGTGAAAGCGATTATGTGGAACTGTGGGTCCATGAAGAATGTGCCGTCTGGTCGCAAGGTGTTATATTTCTTCAAGGGACTCTCTATGGCATACATGAAGCAGCCAGGGAAGCCGAAACAAAGGTATGAATATGATCAGTGTTGTAAAAACAGTTATCATTTCATATCTTAAATTTTAGGAGATACAAGGTTTTACCAACAGATAAAAATATTTCCATGTCTAAATTTTCTCCATCATATGTGCATTGTGTTTGTAGCTGGAATGGGCGATTAAGTTTGAAGCTGGTCTAATCTCCCCTCAGACGTGACAGTATATTTTATTTTAGTGTCAAACTGGAGTCTGTGCTTGCAGACTAAAATTAACTGTTTGCTGTCTCTACCAATCTGTGCACTGTGCACTGCTATAGATCTCTGTTTTAGTGTGTGTCATCATTTTGAGCATACAGTCACCCTAGTTTGCACTAATTGACATTCAATTCCTGATTATACCTTTTGTTTTCCAGAAATGCAGCCTGTGTCGAGACACTGGAGCATCCATAGGTTGCCTGCATAAAGGATGCAAACAAGTCTACCACTACCTGTGTGCTAACGAGGCGGGTAAGATATCTGGGTCTTGTATTACAGCTGCACATTCATACTTGTTACAATTGCTCCAGAGACAATCGATCTGCGGTCAATCGTGAACACAAATCAAATATCTAACTTCAGCCTTCGACTTGATACTATAACTAATTCTAAACCTAACTAAACCTTATCTTTAACCCTCACCTATCATAATGTTCAAAGATATCACCAGACATCTGTTATTATAACCCTAAAAGTGGCTTCTGGCCACAAGGCATTTTGTGCTGCACCACATGAGTCAAAGTCTCCCATTTGCTAGGGGGTCTTGGAGAGAGAATCTAATTCTTCATTTTCCTATAAAGCGATGGCTATGTATCAGAGGAAATGTATAGTTATCTTCATTTTTAAAAGTCTGACAATGTAAAGGAGATGTTCCATTTGATTTTGAAACATTAGAATCATCCGATCCTAATCCCTAATGAAACGTAATCACTTTGTAATCATATTTTGGGAACAGTGTGTGGTACAATGTATACATTTTGGTGGTTTTAGATGAATTTCAGAAGCTTAAAATCCTCCCCCAGCTTAAATACATAGATAATAGTGTCATTGGCATTGAATGATTTGTTTAATATAATTTTTTTGACAGTTTCTATTTTCTCTGTTTTCCTAACAGAATGTCAACTACATCAAAGTAACTACTCCATGACTTGCCCGAAACACAAGGTAAATATTCCTCTTTATATGTTTAGGTATTCTTTAAGGTGGCATAACCCCGTCCTTAAGTTGAGCAAAGATGGACACACGAAATGTGAAATGTTAGGGTTCGCACAAAGTTAGCCCCGAACTTGGTCAACATCCAAATGAGGCCAAAAAAAAGAACAATGTCTACAGAAGGTTACCCGATGGCACTCGAACAACACACGAAGGGTACATGAATGGCCAGGTGCTTTCGTGATCAGAGCAAGATTTCAAATCTTCCATGATCGTGTGTCCAGCCTTGCCCAACTTCGGGACGGTGTGATGTTCATTTTCTTGATTTTTGGAAGTTTGCATTCATCTGTAACATGTGTGTTCTCGACTAGTAAATTGTGTGAATCAGTATCCTTGTTAATTAAATCGTAATTTTATGGACGGCACATAGGAACTGAATTGAATTGAAAATTAATCAATCAAAATGTATGAAATCTAGTCGATCCAATTTTTTGTGTAATGATAATATCATATTACAAAAAGCTCCAGTCTGATAATGCTTCATTATTATGAGAGCCCAGATGGCATATAATGCTGTTAGATATACATTTTGTATTTATGGTTAATGACGAGTTTACAAACGCCACTTATGCACCGTTTGTTCACGTACAAATGTACTGGTACACCAAATTAGACATGATATCTTTCTCTACAAACCCCAAATTGTTTATGGAATGCAATTTATAATTGTGGAATTAATGCTCAGAGCATTATTACAGAATTAAGAACACATGTTGACATTAAAAAAAAAAAGTTATTTTGACTTTCTAATCACATATATTTTATGATTTTATTTTTAAGATTCTTGTTTGAATGCCCTGATAAAATATTAAAGACTACCTTTTATTGTCATATTGCAGAGTTTAGAGTGAAGTGAGAAATCATATCTTCCATTCATGTACATGTGAAGAGTTTCATTCCAAAAGGAATTCAAATCTATTTGCTTAAAGGGGAAGGAAACCCTAGGAATTCATTAAATTGTACAAAAACAGGAAAATCAAAGAAGCTGATCAATGAAAATTTGAGAAAAAAATGAATGAATTATAAGAAAGTTATGAGCATTTGAATGTTGTGATCACTACTGCTATGGGGATCCTCACATTGGCAATGGGCCTAAGATGTGTGATGTCATACATGAACAACTTCCCCATTACTTTTGTACATATTTCACTCAAACTGTCTTTTTTTATTCATTCCGTTAAAAGATCTGAGATTCTTTTCATGGGAGGACATGTAATACAAGTTCACAAAATATAATCATGTGTGAAGAGTCTGTACTACCATTAGGATGAGGAAAAAGAAGAACTTTTGGTATTTTTTCTGTATGTCATATGGGAGAGTTGTTCATGTGTGACATCACACATCTTGGGCCTGTTGCCAGTGTGAGGATCTCCATAGCGTTAGTGATCTCAACATTCAAATGCACATAACTTTCTTATTATTTATTCAATTGTTCTCAAACTTTCTTTAATCTGTTTCCTTGATTTTTTTTGTTTCATACAATTCAACTGAATCCTAGGGTTTCATTCTCCTTTAACTTCAAAGAAAAGGGCGTTTGTTTACCAAATTTTACAGGCAGTCTATGGAAAAGTGAATTTCAGTTTTTAAAAAAAGAATGTGGTTGCTCTTCATATTTAAGATAATAACTAATTTTCATCAAAAGTGGATTTTGTCTCTTTTGGAATGAATCTCTTCATGTGCATGTACGATGCATGCATTGTAAACTTATCTTTCGTCTTTTCTATCTTTTCCAGGACAAGAGAGTCAAACTGCGGGGAGAAACCTGATCTAGACCCCTCGAAGCCACTTAAACCATTGGACAGTACAACAAAGATGCATTTGTTTTTATAGAGTATTTACTGACAGTCGTCTGTGTTTTTCTATTTCTTGCATGGTGAGGTACCAAAATGTCATGTTTCTGTGAAAGTAATTTTGTGAACGACTCAAGTTTACCTTGAGGGAGAACATGTTTGTTTACTTTTTATAAGTGTGTGTATCGCTGTATTATGATTATCTTTGGCATTTGAAGCTGAGCAAAGTGCTGATAGGCTTTCATATTTTGATTTTTCTAACCTTGCTTTCAATGGTATTGAAGGCAAATGTATGTACAAGAAGCAGTTATGTAGAAATGCACACACTATTTGCAGAGATACCAACACTACAGAATAATTTGAACATTATAAATTAGAACGCGAATAAGGCAAAAAGTTAACAGCTGAAGCAGATGTTTTGCTAACAAGAGGAAGAAATCTATTGATTTGAATGAATTTCCAAAATTGAATGACGAAGCAAAATGTTATTATTTATTGCTTACTCTCATGAGAAGTCATTTGTTCAGCTGTTCTAATTTCTAACGTTCTAAGTATTCTGTAGTGTTGGTATCTCTGTATCTGTATGTTGAGGGAGTAAATATATCATCCCTCCCCTGTACTTACGATAGAAAGTCCTGCATATATACAGTCTGTGTAAAAAAAAAATGGTACAGTCAGGAAAAAATTAATTAGGTATGAAATCTTCTCAAATGATGTGTGATTGTGGTACCAACTTAAGCCAAAAGATTCTTCTTGCTGATGCACTTTGTTTTGTATAATTTCCTTTTGTAAAACAAAAGTTACGCTAAATTTTGTGCGGCGATGAGCTAATCGAAATTACACACGTCTATTGTTTTGGTGCGCTATTATGGCTATTGTGCACGAAACCCATAGAAGTACATTTTTTTTCTTGATTATAGAAAACTGGTCATATCTCAAGATCTACAGCACCAAATGGGATGGGGAAAAAATGCAGAAGAAAGCCTGATTTGCCTACTTTATGGAAATATCAAACACTTTTAGAATGTGATTAATTTTCATACTTTAAAAAAATGTTTTCCACTTGTACCATTTTATTTGACACAGACTGTATATACCACTGATGAGAATGACTCTTAATTTTCTCTGTTTCTTTCATTCTAAAGTAGCTCTATGTCAAAATTCATACTCATTTTTTTCTAAAAAATAACAAAGGGAATAAAGGTTTGACATGCTGATTGCATCTGTGCAGCATGATACAGCCACTTTTGAAGGGTGATACATTTATTACCAATGATGAAAGGTAATACACTTTTAGTTTCTTGCTATGACGAGGTAAAGACACAAATATCAGAAATATCATTTGAAGTTTTGTTTATCTTGAGAGTGAAAAGAGTCCAAAACTGCCACCACTGTTAAATATTTTCACAAATATGCTGTGTAATTCAATTGCAACATGTATGATTGATCAACCTGTTATGGCAGTGATTTTGAGTGTTAGTCATTTACCACCTATATGTAGGCCTATAACTCGGTTTCAGTAGACCAGTTTACTAACATATTCGAATTTTATGCATACTTTTTGCTTGCGACATAGTAACAACTACAAACAACCTGTAATAAAAGAATGAACTACAATAAATGGAATCCAGTTTGCATACATTAGTTGTTGCTATGTCGGGCAAGCCTCAGGCAAGCTTTCAGGTTGTCAAGAACAACCGTTGATAAACAAGTATGCATAAAATTTGAATTTGTTAGTAAACTGGTTTGTTGGCCACGATGTTGCACATGTTTTATTGTTTGATTGAGCAAGTACAGATGAAACATTCTGCTTTACATGTACCGGTATGTCATGTTAAAACCTATAAAACAGGCTGACCAAATACGTTTTTAGTTGGTTTCTTGCATTCGCCTATATTTTAGTTACAACAATATTGCCACTTTTATAGTAAAATTTATTACTTGTAGCAATATCCCCGAACCACAATACAGCTCTGATGTAATGGTGTTAAAAATAATACAAATTGCTAATTCATCGATTATTGATATAACTTTGTTTTATCTTTGTGGCTGTTTTTCTAAAGTGGATTACTAGTATGATGAATTGTTTGCTAAGATATAATACTGCCATTTGAAACCTTATGCAAAATACTACCAGTATGATGTACTTGTATGAAACCAAGCTGTAAGAGAATACTTGAAAGAAAAATGTTCCCTTACTCCATTCCCCTTTGCAAGTAAAATACTTGACATATAAAGAAAGAGAGAACCCAGTAATATTCAGCCATGTTCACAAGAATGCTCTCAGATTTACTGTGTTTATACTGTGACTCGGCTCTCGTGTTGAATCCTCAGGAAGGGTTCAACCCTGCAAAGAGATAACCTGTGATCGTGTTTATACAGAACAAAAAAAAGCGATGTTCAACACGGCTCATCAGAGATGACGACAGAAAGTAGAGAAACGTCATTAATGTGTGTTGTGATGTATAGCCGAATACCACCACAGACCTCAAGGTCAACGAGTTCGACACGACATGCTGTGTCGAACTCGCCTCTCAGATCAAAACCTACAATTCTGGCGGAGCAAAAAAGGATCACACTGATCCTGTTTACACGACATAAAATTGCCATGTCGAACCCCCAAGCCGAGTCACAGTGTAAACATGGTATATGTTGTGCATTATGCATGTGGAGGAGGCAGGAGCTAGACAAAATGCATCGAAAGCTAGCTGGATCATAAATAGCACCTCCCTGGTGACATTGTGGAGTTAGTCTTCTTTTCAGGTGTCTATTAACATTTCTGGATGTATATATGAGGTAACCTAGCTTTCAGGCTAAGTAATGATCTTGTTTTCTGCTCTTTATTCAATTAAATTTCAGTCGGTCGCTTTCTCTTCACTCTCAAGGATGATTTTCCAGGGGGGCATTTCATCAAAGGACTTGTCAGACATTTTATCCAACAAATTTGCTCTCAGCCAATCAGCTGCAAGCATTTTAGTAGCTTATAACAGCTTGTTGGATAAAACGCCTGACAAGTTCTTTCATGAAATGCCCCCCAGGGGTATTCTTATATTGCATGCTCTGTGGGACTTATTTCCAATGCAGGGGCGGGAGTGAGGGTATGAAGCACTAAACTAGGGTCGTTTAAGTAATTACCGGTAGACATTAAAAAAAAAAAATTAATTGAATTTACTACTGCTGTAGTTATTGAGTCGCATGTATTTTAAAATTTTTTTGCATTACAGGAGGAAAGATAAAGTACAAAATTGGGTTTAGAATATTTACAGAGTAATTGTTGGAAGGGTCTTAAAATAAGACTAGTAGGTTTGAGCATGCCAAATGTGTCAACAAGTGAGTCATCATTCATGCACATGTAGACCGAGCTTGTGCACCTACTGTCAGTTTACACATTTAATGTATTCCATTCTCCACAAAGGTGAAAACCTGTATGTGAGGTCTGCAACCATGGTAGTCTCTGTCCACAGACCCTTTGTGGAGTAAGCCAATGGCAGTGCTTTTTTTTTTTTTGTTATGCATCAATCAATCAACAATGAACACTATTCTTTTCTATTCTAGTCAATAGACGCTTTTTGGGGGAATGCTTATAAATTTGATAAAAATGTTAAATTGTTCTTTTGATTACAGTCTAATCCTGTTAAAATGAGCATGGTTTCAATACAATTTGTTATAACAAGGCACTTCTCCCAATACCAACTTCACACAGTATGTCTGTATGTGTCTTTATTTTTAGTATAGCGAAGTTTTATTATCATTAGGTAATTAGTTTGATCCCAAGTACCTTATTCAAACAGAAGTGGACTGTATTAAATGTGTCCATAAACATGATTTATTTGCATTTTTAATCAAGATATATTGTGAAAATATTGCATTTGTCTCTCATGTTTACTTAGTACAGAGCAGTGGACTGATAAATTAAGTTTGTGTATGCTACTTCATCATGACATATGTTTGTCAGAGATATTTCTGACATAGCAACAACATATGAATGCAACCTGGATGCATTCAGACTAAACAATACATTGAATGATGCATGTATCAATAATATATTCGGCTGTGAGGGAAAAGGTAACAATATTTAATGCTATTTGTGAATTGACCCTTTTTTTAAAGAGTAAAATCCTCATTAAACAAAAACTTCCTTTTATTTCTGATGAAAAGACTATCTCTGACCTTAATACCTCATTTGACTTTAAGTTACAATTAAAGTTTCATCTATGCAGATTTTTTTTAAATGTTAGTATTTAATTGATGTAGTATCTGTCTTCTCAAGCTTTTTAGTGAAACAACAAAACTGGCATTTAATTGTTTTATATAATGATTAATATTGACCATATTGTTTCCATCTTTAATTTTGTTATGACTATGCTCAGTAGCATAGATATGCCGTTAAACCTTTTTCTGGTTGAGGGAATTCATCCATCACACCCCCTCCCCCTCCCCCCCCGCCCCAAGGAAAAAAAAAAAAATCTAATTGGCTATGTTTTTGAAATTCAATGCTGTACGGTACAATCTTTTATTTTTGTGTGAGTTGGATTCACATGTCTTAGCTCTTAAAAATAAAAAGCTCATATAATATTGTACAAAAAAGGTGATTTATGAGGTTATATTTCAACACTTGAATTGAAATGACTGACCATTGAAATGAGCTCCATTAAATACTGAATTATAAAAAGGCCAGGTATGTTATTTTTGGCATCAGATAAATGAGGGAGAGGACCAGAAGCATATTAGTTTTTTAAATGGTTTTGATATTAATCAAGGATATTCTATCTTTGGAAGTCGTCTTTTCCACAATTGTAATTGGGTCAAATCAGAATACTAGGTTGATTTAAAAAAATGTAATTGGGTCAAATCAGATTGCTATGTTTCCAACAACAAAAAAAGAACCTAGAGAAATATATGCAGGTTTATGAACCTATTTTTTTTTTTCCTTCTTTCTTTTGTATACCACAGCATATTGTCTCTGGACATTGTTATAATTACAGTTGCAAAAAGGATGGACTATGTCTTTAAAACTTTTTTTTTTAAATTCAAGCTTAATAGAGTACCAAAGTGTTGACGTCATAATCGCCCGTCGTCCCGGTTACTGGTTCTAAACAAAAGAAAGCCTGTGCATGAGGTTTAGCCTAAATGCGGTCCAGCAACGGGCTAGACTCGGGCACATACACAAACAGGTTTCGGTCCAATCATTTTGCTATTCAACATAAGATTGTTTAGAACCAGCAACCATGACAACACTACCGTTATGACATCACACTTCGGTACTCTACAAGTTCAGCTGTAGTCATTTACCAGGAGTTGAATGATGATATACTTTAGATCATGGTTACAAAAATTACTTGTCCTTTATTATACTTTACACATTATTACATAACTTGGATGGATGCTGAAATATAATGATGTGATTTATAATATGTCCAACAAACAAGGGTCAGATCAGAATTGCTTTCAACAATTTTTCCATTTTATATTTGATATTGTAACATTTGTTAGTGGGCATTTTGTTTATGTTGTCTTAAAATGTATGTAAGTATGAAGTATTGTTCATGAGAAGATCTCTTTGTTTGATTAGTATTTGCCTCTTTGTATAATTTCTTTATGATTATCAATTGATATCGGTTTTCTTTTGTCATGAATGTTGCCATCTTAAAGAAACCTAATCAGTGTTTGGGAAGAAAATTTATTGAAATGGCTGATATATATGTTTTGTTTTTGTAACATATTTCATAATTTTGAAATGGAAAAAAAAATCATGACTGCTTCATACTGTAAATACACAAAACATGTACACTGTATATACTTTATTTGGAAAAAAAGAAACAATTTTGTTTTTGTGTAATTTATGCATTAAGTGTCATTTTTTCAAAAAGTTAAAAAACTTACTCTTCAAAAGTACATTGTAATTCAAGAAAGAAGAAATAGTATTACATCATTGTTAATATCATTATTTGTTTCATGTCTTTTGTTAAAAATAACAAAATCCAATGCTGAGTTATAAAAATAGACGATAAAGCATTGCAAAATCAATGACTTGTTTCTTTGTGTATCTTTTTTTATTGTAAACAAAAATCGTAATATGTACCCTTCATTTCCCATATAACAAGGTGATTAAAGGAAACCAACACCCAAGGAAATAATCACTTTCATAGGAAAGAGCATAATGAGAGGAGCAATTTAAAAAAAAGTTTCATCAAATTCGGTTAAAAAATAAGAGAGTTATGGAAGTTTGAAAAATCTCGTTTTACCTTCTATGGGGATCCTCAAATTGGCAACATCGGCTTCAAAATGGCCGATTTTATGGACAACTCTCCATTGGTTTTGAACACAAATTTTCAGATTTTCCTCATTTTCTTTCAAAATATGTCTTACCTCCTTCTGAGCTCAACATATGTTGTGTGAAATATATTTTTCCATGACATATTTTGAGCTCAGAAGTAAATAAGACATATTTTGAAAGAAAATGGGGAAAATCTAAAAATTTGTGTACAAAACAAATGGAGAGTTGTCCATAAAATCGGCCATTTTGAAGCCGATGTTGCCAGTTTGAGGATCCCCATAGAAGCTAAAACGAGACTTTTCAAACTTCCATAACTTTCTTATTTTGTAACCGATTTTGATTAAACTTTTTTTAAATTGCTCCTCTGATTGTGCTCATTCTTATAAAAATTATTATTTCCTTGGGTATTGGTCCCCTTTAAGACCTAGTTTGCAGGTACAAACCCCTTGGACCCATATTCTGAACGGAAGACTAAATTCGTAAGAGTCGCAAGTTTGTGCAAAGCTGTTATGTGATCCTTTTGTCTGATGCATCACTCAACATTAGACAAAAACGGTTAGCACAATAGCTTTGCACAAACTTGCGACTCGTACAAATTCAGTCTTCAGTTCAAAATATGGGCCATGGTGTCCGCTTAATAGGGTCTGAAGTAAAGAACAAGATTCACTTGTGTTCTGTAGCTTCTTAGACGGTGAGTTTGGAGGCTAGCCTCCCCTCTTGACTGAAATATGTTTAGTCAAATTAATGTCTGTGCTTGCAGACTAAGCATGACCACGCCCATTATTAAAATAACAAATTTGCTATAATAAGGCATAATCTTCGGATTAAAATTGTTATTCCAATTTATTTGTTTTTATTCAAAACAAAATAGAAAAAAAAAACAACCTTAAAAACAGCTTTGAAAATTGCCGCCAGGGGCTTCATACCGCGACCTTACAGCATACAAGTTTTTTAATTTGTTCATCAAATGTGAATAGAATTTTACAATTTTGTTAACTCTTACATGCCACATAAATTTATGGCAAAAAAAAAAAAAAAATCTTTTTAAATCTTTTAAAATATTATAAAATAATCTTGCTTGGTGTGAATGACTGGAAATCGATCCGAAGATACAATACAATCAACTTTGCTGTTTTGCAAAGCCTGTACTGCCAGCACTGAAGAGAAAATGAATTATTACGATTGTATAGATAATAAGTACAATTGCACGAAAACGTGTCATTGGCACGGTAAGGGTTAAATCCCTGTAAGTTTCAACACACAGGTTTCCAATTTATTTGCACTTGTTTGAATTGGGAACAGGAGATTTGCCTTGTTAAAACAAACTTTGGTCTTAATGCTCCTTTTAATGAGAGTGGACTGTGAACATCTTTAAATGCAATATCTGAACAAAATGTAATTCTCAAAGTCACATGGGAAAGTTGCATTTCAACAATTGAATGAAGTATTCCGCAGTCAACAATACATCACAAAAGTAATGTTTGACAGAGAATATAATAAAATATTGAAATAAGCTTGATCACTGATTTTTTTTTCTTTTTCAATGACAAGGTTATACAGAATATAAAGTTATGCAGCTTGTTAATCCATTAATGCTCGATTTTCTCCTAATCAGTGAAATAGGGTTGCTTAATTAAACTCAAAATAATATAATCTTATTCCATTTCTAATTAACAAACCCAATTTCACATTCGGATGACCAAACCAATTTTCATATTGCGATTATTAAACAAACCCTATTTCATTGGCAGAGAATCAAACTTTCAAATTTTGCATCGAATGTTTAAAAAGAACATTTTCGGATGGTCCTATGGGGCAACAAATTACACCAAATAGTAAATGACTATAAAGTCAACGTAGCTTAAGGTAAAGAAATCCGACAAACAACAGACAAATCAAATACATTGGCGAGTTTTTGAATAAATTCAACCATGAATATTTTCAAAGTTGCAATTATCCTCAAAAGCATCCAGGGTTTTGAAATATGTGACAACTCTCTTATTCCCTTGTAAGGCCTAAACTAAAATAAACCCTCTGGACTTTATCTCAAAATATGTGACTCGCATCTTACAGCCCCCTCCCCCCCCCCCCCCCCCCCCATAATAGAAATTAATTCCGTCTCTCTCTCAAGTTTAATAATATGGTTTATGTGCTGCAATAAATGATATGTGAAGTACCACTGCATACTGACTTTCCAATATATTTCTCACCTATATTCATGGGTAGGTCTGCTGTAAAAAAAAAAAAAAAAAAAAAAATCAAAGGGGAACACACACTGGAATGCGGACGAATCAACGAAAATATGAGTGAATTTATATTTGAGAAAGTTTCATTTGCGCAAGACGCTTTTAGTCTTTTTTCTTCACAAGGAATACATGGTCTTGAAGATATGTCATATTTACAGGTTAAACAATCACAGGCCTGATATATTCTTTTTGTAAAATTCATGGAATTACATTAGTGACACAGCCGACTGCAGAGCCGGGGGGGGGGGGGGGCTCAGTTATCATTGAGCCCCTTTTTAAGACACTTGCTTGATTCATCCTTTTTGATATGCCTCATTACTTTTTAAAATAAAAACAATATATGAACGTTAACTACCATCTTCATCAAAATTATAATGTTACAATATCCTTTATAACTACCTAAATTTAAACGGGGTAAAGTTTCAGGTAAATGTAAAAATTTTATCTTTCAAATTTCAAATTTACTTTACAATAAGTTTAAACATTCGGGACCGGGGGCTAGGGGCGCAGCCCCCCCCCCCCCCCAAAAAAAAAATATTGAGGGGGGGGGGCTCAGATATCTTGAGCCCCCCCCCCCCCCAAATATTTTGATGCCATACAGATGTATGTGCCATCGCACATATTATATGATATTAATCTTTGATTCAGATAATATTAAACCCCAAGGCTGGGATATCATTGAGCTCCCACCAATGTTTTTATATACTGCCCTCTACGTCCAAATATATAATTAAATACACTTGTCCCATCTACTGGTATTTTTGCTGGGTCTGCAGTGCTGGTCTTGTTCTACACGAATTAAGAATAAAATCGCTTTCCTGGTTATGGATGTAAGTATATTTCGTTTTGTCCTTCCATTATGTCCATAATCACAGTGTTGAATGTGGTTTTGTTGGAATGTTTAACATGGTGGATGAAAAGGTGTTTTTTTTTTGCTGATTGTGATGTGATCGATTTAAAAATTTATTCAAAATATTTTATCTCTGACTTCATATTTCTCTGAATGAAAGATACTTCTTCTTCTCGATACTGTGCTAAACCTCCTAAGAGTATACTCGCAAACAGTTGGTTTGTTATCAAGCGTAAAGACCTGCATCTCAGTTGCGTTAAAAAGTATGATACATATGTAACGTTAGATCTAGACCTCTAAACGTTAGCGTTACAGAATGGCCATGCGTTTTAGTGGCCATGTTGTGTGACACACTCAAATTTGTACAATCGTGCGCATTTCCATGAAGTGGCTCTAACTTTTTCAAATTTTATATTAACCCCACAAAAAGTATACATTTTCTGGAAGCTGAATGTCTGAGGAGTTCAAGAAAGGTTATGAATCTTAGAACCTGAAAAATTTGTGAAAAACGATGGCTTTGGTAGGTACTCCCAGATAAAAAGCAAAAATGCTCTGACAGTCACAATCATACATTAAAAAATAGTTCAATTTTCATTTAGCATGTACATGACTTAAAACTCACTTTTAAATCTCGAAAGCGCAAAAACCAGCTAAAACAGCTCACTTTGCCGTGTTGAAATTTCAATGAGAAAGCTGTCTCTGCATGAGCTATCGATAGTCAAACGATCATCATGTGCGCACGCAACATAGTGAGCTCTGTTACGATCGGCTTCTGTACAGCAGGCACGGGACATGCCCCCCACGCGCGGAAAACGAAAGAAATTACCGGAAAAATCAAGGAGGACCGTTTGACTGTTACTTTGACAAAATATTTCTATACCTCTAAATCTAATTGTTTGTTCATTGTGTGACGATATATCAAGGACATACGGATAGCACATAACTAAACAGCCATAAAATGCCAAAGACTCTGATGTAAAGACACTTTTCACCACTCAAATATAGGACAAAACAAGGTAAGTTTCGATAACAATGCCTCAAAATGAGTACTAGAACTTCGTAACATTTTCAGGGAAAATTTCTGGGTTTAGAAGGTTGATAATGACTTTTTTCCGTTCGTTACACTCGTAAACATGACTATACATTATCAATAATTCTAAAGTAATTACAAATCTTAAAAAAAATCACCAAAACCTTGGCGCTGCATTTGCATTTCCCAGGCGATATCGGAAAGTGTCTTTTGTTCTCGAGTTACCGATTTTTGTGTAGCGATTTGCATGTGTGTGCGAGAGCGCCAGCTAGCGTTTGTGGGGGTACCTAGCTTTGGAAAAAAATTGCAAAAAAAATACTGTTTACCCTACAACATTATTTACTGCAGATTTGAACTCGTCACTTTTAGAGCTTTCCAATCATGTATAACTTTCTATACCCTTTGGAGAGTTTAATGCATTTTGCTCCAGGCTGGAATGATGACTTTGAAAATTTCAATTTTTTTTAAAGAAAATGTATCTTGTTGCAGTGTTCTAAGTACTGTAACTCCGTGTTTAAGATACTAGACATGTAATGAAGGATCCTATAAGTTGCTTAGGCAGATAGAAGTAGCAAAGTAGTACTGACATGTGAAAGTCCCTTTGTCTTGTTAAACATTATTAACCATAATATCACATATAAGAGCCCTTTGGCTGTAAAGAAATTGTCGTTTATATAGTACAGTCACAATGTACTACAGTGTACAACACTAAATCTGTTAATTACTTAAATTATGGATCATAAACAAGCTAAAGTATTTCACCTGGTTGTAAGCATTCCAATCAAATATATACACCCTTCTATGAACTTGATTTAACTCATGCACCACCGCATGAGCTAAATTTTCTGCACCGACTCCTCCTCCGCCCCTGATCTTCGTTAGTTAACAATAAATGAAGAGAACATAAATAGCTTTAACATGAATGAACGCATGAATTATTTGCCCTACATGATAGCTGTGATTTAAGTCCAAATTCAGCTTTATACATGTACCTTGTATGCGTTGAGTTTTGTCTAAACAACACTGCTTTTGTTTATGATGCTGATGTCAAAATTACAACTTTTTGCAGGCCTACCGAACTCAAAAAGCATGACCAATTACTGTAATTAATGTAATTAAGATTCCTCAACTAACATATAAATATCAAAATCAAGCTACATTGATCATGTCAGCAGGGTTTATGAATTTCAATCCAAAGATATTCTTCTGTGCACTTGATTTAAGTCATTACAGCACATTTGCCAAATTTGTTGCGCCGACTTCTCCTGCGCCGACTCCTCCTCCACCCCTGACTCTCGTTAATTAACAGACAATGATGAAATTGTGACATTTTTAAAAACATGTATTTTGTTGCCCTACATGAGAGCTTTAATTTAAGAGCAAATTTAGCTATATAGCTTGTATAGTTTTTAAGTAAATCAATAAACAAAATCAAATTTGAGGAGCAGATGTCACAACTCCACCTTTTTAAGGGCCCAACTCAAAATGCATGGCCGAATAAAAAAAAAAAAATCTATTGCATGTGTTGCGTGCCGTTAGCTGAAGACGACGTTCCTGACCCTAGACTTGAAGATGTCGATAGATGGAGAGTCTACAGCGAGCTGAGGCAAGGAGTTCCAAAGACGGATGGTGTCTGGGAAGAAAGCCAATATTAATAATTACATAGGGCCAATATAACATTGACCATGCATAAGTGTAAGTGGGCCTAGATAGAGAAGAAAGTCTAACAGTTAGATCTAGTCATAGAATTTGAAATATAGAAGGGCTTCAACTTAGAGTTTAAAAAACCCCATTGCATTGGGGGGAAAAACCAATGCAGACGACGTTATATGTAGTTACTGTGTAATTATATATAAATTCACTGAAGTAGGCTTTTCGTATTCCCTTTTTGCTGATGATACGAGTCTGCTGCTGGCTGATAAGAAAATAGAAAACTTGTTACTAGTGGCAAATCAAGAAATTAAGAAACTGTATGCATGGTTTTGTGATTGTTAATAAGTTATTCTTAATCTCCAGAAAACAAAGATGTGCGATAATTTCTGTTCTAAGGGTAAAAAGCTCTTCCAGATTCAAGTAATTTGTCTTCAAGCTAGGGGCTGCCATCATGTTGAACCTAGTTTCAAAGATCGTTCTGTTCCTTGGGTGTAATATAAATAGACTAGTAGAGTGCACTTATCCTGGAAAAATCATTTACGATACCGTTTGCTCAAAGGTGTCTCGCAGTGTAGGTGTTATTTACATGGTTAAAATTTATTTACCTGAAATGATATTGATAACAAATATACAATAGTATTTTCCTACCTTACCTTGACATATGAGTAATGTTGCTTGGGGAAACACTTTCAAAGTCTTATCTTGATAAGTTGAGAATATTGCAGAAGAAGGCAATTCAACTTATAAACTAATTCTAATTATATTATGAGAGGGGTCATAAGGCTACGCACTTAGTTTGTGACGATTTAGAAGTCATAGATTTAATATTTTCATATTTACTTATTTTTATACATCTTTTGCTACATTTTGTGAGGATTAACTTGGTGCAAAAAAACATGGAAATAAGAACTAATCACCAATACGAAAATACGAAAGACGGCGAGATCGAAACCCTCTCCTCCGTTGCCGTCAGAAATGAACGGTTTCATAAATCTACGCACCCACTTTGAAGTTTGATTAAACACTTTTAATTTGTGTTTTCTTCAAATTTTCAAATAGTATTATTATTATGAAATAGTTTACGTACAATTCAATAATTTTTACCTTTTTAGCACCTTGCTTCTGTTGAGCCTAAAAGGTGGAATTTTGAAATTTGATGAAACACTATTTTGCTATGACGCGCCTGTTATTATGCGAGTGCAATATTTTGGGCCCCATTTACTTAGGCGTATTTTGCAGTGCGTAGCTTTATGAACCGCGTAGCTTTATGAACCCCTACCATACATCCAAGTTGTCCATTATCCTTTGTCTTAAAATGTTGCACTCAGTGAGCTTGTGTCATTCAATTGTGTATTGTTTTTGTTCAAACTGCAATCATTCCTCATGAGTGTAGTACCTTAAAAAATTTATTCCTTCAGAATTCGCATATATATATATAATACCCGTCAAAGGGTCTTATTCATTAGCCTTTTGCTAGAAAAATGTCACTCTGACCTCCTTTCATATATCCTGCATTAAAGAATGGACACAGTTGCCTGTTGATATTAAAAAATAGTACAACTCTTTCTATGTTTAAAAGGTCATCTAAAACTTACTTTCTTGAAAGGTTATGAATATTTTCTTTCAATTTGTATTCTAATATGTCTTACATTATTACTGAGGACCTACTCATTGATGTGAAATGTGTGTATGTGTATTGTGTGCGAGAGTGTGATTTGTTGGGTGTGTGCATTTGACTGTGTCAGTTTGTAAATAGTTTCTAGTCTAGTTTAGCATTTTTGACCTTTATTATACTTTCTTTACTTACATTGTACATGTTTATGCAAATATTGATGATATATTGTTCTGATATAATGTACATACGTTACACTATGTTAACTTTACCATGTGTTCATATTCATGTACTTGTGATCTATTCTGTAGTTTAGTATCTCATGTACTGTAAAGCCAATATTTTTCGCGAGCGTACAGATATTTGTCGCGATTTTTGACTAGTTGGGGGAATTCGCGGAGAGCAAAATTTCGCGATTTTGGTTTGATGACTTCATTACTATAAATAGCCTGGTTGTCTGAAGTGGAAATTTCTCCGATGACCAACTCGCGAAATCGTGAAAAACAGTGAAGTCACCGCGATGAAAATAACCACTTATAAAGCTATATCTATTTATTATTTCACTACGGGGCCACTACTCACAAGCCTAGGCTCTAAAGGGGTCCTAAAACCAAATCATATACCCTGTAATCTAACTGATGTGTTATTGTACTCACTATATATTTATATACGTATATTAATGTGATTACATTGTGATGATTTTGGTTTTGAATAAATAAACTTGAACTTGAACTTGAAACTTGCTTTAAGTGTAGATTCAATAGTTATTGCAAAAGGTAGAACAACCTTGGAGAATAACCAATTATGCCTGGAGATGTCATAGACCTACAATGTAGCTGAAACTGAAAGTGGGACTATGGGTGCCAGGTTTTGCATCTCGGTTTATTGGTTTTTCAGTGCTAGTGCAGTTAAGCATCCGGCCGCGAGGCCTGCTGCTACGTGAAGGGATAGGGTTGACGGCAACCCCCACGCACTAGGGTTAGGGTAGGGTGGTGTGGTAGGGTGGTGGGTAATGGATACCAAACTGCACTAGCGCCGGTTTTTCCCCCCAATGCAATGGGTTTTTTTCAACTCTAAGTTGAAGCCCTTCTATATTTCTATGACTAGGCCCTATGTTATATTGGCATTATCCTGTTATAAGTCACCAGTCCATTCACTCCCGTTCATTTCGTCAGTGGCGGAGACATCATTCAACTCCATTGACTTTACACAGACAGTGAGCGAGCAGAGAGGAGACAAATTGGAGGATATAGCCGTTATATTTATAACATATGGTTTTTCAATAGATTCGATTTCACTATCATGAAAATAAAAAAATGAAAAGCACTCCCGATTTTTTGCCGATTGTGAAAAACCGTATTGGAACGCATTCAGTCTTCACACGCACAATCTCGCCATAGTCCCGACATGGTGATGCTGGTAGCGTGTTTCTTAGGGGAAATAGAATATTTGACCCAGACAAGTGACAGAGATATATAGTTCTAGATCAATCATCTAGATCAAAGATTGAAATTCTGAATTCCCCTTTTGCTGTGTAAGTGGTCCTAAGATGCTATATGTAAATTGTGATTAGCCAGCAAGACATGTATTAAAATATCAAATGCAGTCGGGGGGCGATGACTGGTCCAACTACTCCAGCTCAGCAGTGGCTATGAATTAAAATATATTTGTTCTCCGCTTGGTTTAACCAGTTCAATGACGATTTCAATTCCTATTGCAGGATACTGGATGTAATGACGTCTTCTCTTTGGAGGAACCCGGTCTACTCTACTATTCGCATCCTCATTCCACTGAACATGACCTGTAGTTCTTCCAGCTTGTCAACTGGATGGGTCTAAAGTTCTTTCAACACAACTAGCATCAAGTTTCCAGTGGCTAAAGATTTACAACAGCATCACGCCACCAGCACCATTGTTTACAACAATTGGATTGCCTCTGTCACAGCCGTATAATGTAGTCATTTGTATGTTGTTGGAAACTAGTTTCATGGAGCTACATATATATCTAAACAACTTGGAACACTAGTTTGATTGCATTAACAAAAAAAATATAAAGAATTGAATGCCGAAGCCAAACCAATCATTCCAGTCTTGTTCCACTCAGATTGAAAGAGGTCTCACATTTGTGTAGGCTGAGCTTCTGCATCTATAACTGTCATTAACTGCTGCTGATTACATGCTGTGCCTTGGTCTTTAAAACAACTATGGGGAAGTCTGGAAGATGCGTTGTTTGCGGCAAGAAATTCCAACCAAAAAATAAAGGATACAAGCGCTTTTCACTCAGGTCACAATTGGGCCAAAATTTTGACGTAGATGTTTCCACTGCTTTATCAAAGGCTCTGCCAAATACGATCGAGAAATTCCCAGACGAGGGCCATGTATGCGATTCTTGCTTCCGTCTCCTCAGAACTACATTCCGGCAGAGAGAACAACTCTTGAAGACAGAAATAGAATGGGAGATGAGATTGAGGGCGGGGCCTCAGGGTAAGCGTATGTCCAAAGCAAAGGTCAAAGGTCAATCGGGAAGGACTAGCAAGCGAAAGCTGGAGGATGTACAGAATACCATGGGAAATCCAGACTCCTGTTCAGAACGAACAAGAAAGCGTATGAAATTGGAACCTACGGTTGCCGTCCTGTGTAAGAATGGTGGGCACAAGAACTTCATGAAGAAGGCCATCGCTCACCTCATTCAGTATAGATACCATAAAGCCATCAGCGTCATAATCGCTGGATCGGAAAGGGCAAAGGAAGCATTCATTGGAGTGATGAAGAAACAGATCAGAAAGGAACTCTTCTATTTCTGTAAGACAGCTGAGAAATTCTCACATGAAACTGCCATCAAGAACTTCTCCTGGAAGAAGGAATTGAAGAAGATGGAAGTTAAATTGCCAACGTTTTACTCTGCTTGCCATGCAGCAATGGATTCAAGGAAAGGACTAGGCATGGCACATCAATATTCCAGGTATATAATATGTTTGATAATTTCTGGCAAGATACAACAAACAATTACTGGTATCTCAAAAAATTCTCAAACTCTAAAACCCTGCCCACTCTTTCATAATTTCAAGCCTATATCAATGTCCGATGCTTTCTGAAAACTTTGTCCTGTCAAGGTTTGTCCTGACAAGGTTTTCAGGAGGCATAAGAGACATCATCTTCTTGACAGATGATGCCCGTGCCTGGCTCTTGGAAATTGATGCACCTGTCTAGTAATTAGGAGGTCTTAGGTTCGAATCCCAATGGATCCCCATTTTCTCTTTTTCATGTTTTCATATTAATACAATTTTGTCAACACAAGTTGCCCTATGTTTAGATTTGGGAACAGAACCCATTGCATAAAACTTACCATTAATGGTAACTCTGCCATCAATGATAACAACCATGGTATAACTGCTCAATAGCCAATCAAATTGAAGTATTCTATAAAGTTTCCAGTGATGGTAAATTTCTACCATTGACGGCAAAGTAACAATTGATATTAAAATTTATTCACTGTAATCAATGAGAAGTATGTGAACCTTGTGAAAATGGAATCTCGTATTCCTGCTTGACATAATGGGAGTGTAGTATATAGCATTTTTCTACTTTCTATCCTGTCATTGTGCAGTTCTTCAAGTAAGAAGAGACTCTTACGACCTCGGCTAGGGCTGATGATGACCTTACCATTGTATACAAGACGAGAGAGGAAGTTTGGTTTTGTGATGAACATTCTTTCACTCTTGTTCCTCCGGTATGGCAGTCATGGAAAGGTTTGTATGAATGCATCCCGCTTTTGTGCTTAAAGGGGAAGTTCACCCTGGAAATGTATTGGTTTTAAAAGATGCAGAAAAATGAAATAAAAATATGAATGAAAGTTTGAAGGAAATTGACCAAAAAATAGCGAAGTTATGAATATTTACGTCACGTGCGAGCAGCTCTCCCATGTGTTGTGTATGTAAATTCCATATTTCTTTTTTGTTTTCATGGTTCTTGATAATGGAATAGGTCCATTTGATAGAGGCATGTATATTAACATATGTTTGATGATGTGGAAATGAGGTGAAATAATTAATTTTCTTCTGAAAAATTACACTTTATGGAATTTACACTACATAACACATAGCAGAACTGCTCGCATGTGACGTCACAAAATCCAAACTTTAAGTATTCATAACTTCGATATTTTTCGGTCGATTTTCTCCAAACCATAACTCATATTTTTCTTTTATTTTTTTTCTTTTTTCAAAACCAATTTAAACCCAGCATGAACTTTCCCTTTAATCAAAGTGATGTAAATTTGTATACATCAATTCAAAAGGTGAGCTTACGGGCGGGCCCCCGGGGGCGCGCACAGCGGGGGCGCCGAAAAGAGGAGAAAAGAAAGAAAAAAAAGAAAGAGAAAAAAATAGAGGAAAAAAAAGAAAAGGAAAAAAAGGGGGAAAGAGGAGGGAAAAAAGGTGAAAGAGGAAGGAAAAAAAAGGAAGGGGAAAGGGGGCGCCAAATCGACAGTAACACTAAGGGGCGCCAAAATGACCTTAAACTTAGTGGGCCAAGAATCGACTTCAAATTGGGGGGCGGCGCCAACGACAGTCAACATAAGGGCGCCAAATTGAACCTTAAAGTATATAGGGGCGCCAAATTGACCTTAAATTTAGGAGGGGAGCCAAATCAGACCTTAAATTTAGGGGGGGGGGACGCCAATCGACATTAAACGTACGGGGAGCCAAATTGACAGCTTAACGTAGGGGCGACCAAATTGACACCGAAACTGAGATGGGGGGGGGGGCAAATTACCTGAAGTGAGGGGGGCGCCTAATTGATTATTAAACTTTTAGGGGATAGTCTGCAAGCACATACATCAATTTGACTTAAACAATATTTCAGTCAGAGGGGAGCTAGCTCTCTATACTCACCTGTCGTCAAATAGAAGCTACAAACACCGTGAATCTTAGTTCTACTCAGACCCTAAGTAAGCGACAAAACAGGTTGTGCCTGCCAAAACTAACTTAGGGGCGCCAGAATCGACCTTAATTTAGGGGGGTTCCAAATCGACATTAAACATACGGGGGAGCCAAATTTGCAGTCTTGTATAGGGGCGCCAAATCGACACTTTAAATTAGGGGGGCGCCACAACTCGACCTTTAATTTAGGGGTGGGCGCCAAATCGACAGTTAAACTAAGGGGTGCCAAAATTGACCTAAACTTTAGTGGGCGCCAAATTGACCTTTAACTTATAGGGCGCACAAAATCGACCTTAAAACTTCGGGAGCGGGGGGGCGGGAGCGCCAAATCGACATTAAACTACGGGGGCAGCCAAATTGCAGCTGAAACGTAGGGGCGCCAAATTGACCGAAACTTAGATGGGGGCGCCAAAATAGACCTGAAGCTGAGGGAGTGCCTAATGACATTAAATTAGGGGCGCCGACAGGATCGACCTTTAAAATTTAGGGGCCCGCCAAAATCGAACATTAAACTAAGGGGGAGCAAAATTGAGCTTTTATAGGGGCGCCGAATCGACGCTTAAACCAAGTAATGGAGCGCCAAATGAAAAAGGGGAGGGAAGGGGCCGCCCTTTAAAAAAATTTAGCGGTGGCGCCAAATCGACCAGTAAACTAAGCAACGCCAATAAACTTAGGTGGTTTGCCGAATGGACCTAAAATAAGGGGCGCCCAAATCGAGCTTAAACATAGGGGTGCCAAATTGACCTTCAACATAGGGTGGGACGCCAAATCGACCATAAACTTAGCGGCTCTAAATCGACCTTAAATTTAGGGGGCGCCAAATCGACCTTAAACCTAGAGGGGCGCCAAAATGATCTTAAACATAAGGGCGCCAAATTTAGATCAAATGTAGGGGCGCTGAATTGACCTGAGACTTAAGGGCGCTGATTTAACCTGAAGTTAAGGGGGTGCCAAATCGATCTTAAATTAAAGGACGCCAGATTGAGCTCAAATGCAGGGGCGCCGAATTGACGTGAGACTTAGGGGTGCCAAATTTATCTTAAACTTAGTGGCTCCAACTATATCCTATTTACCTGAAACTAAGGGGCCCCAAAAAACACACAGACAAAAAAAAACAGAAGGGGTCTTTAAAATGGTCTCTTTCTAGAAATAGCAAAATTTAAAAATTCCATGCCTCTTGGTTTGTATATACGCTCGCATCATCTTTTCCCATTGATTTATTACATTGAGTCGAGGAATTTCCGTTCCCTATTCGCACACACCTATGTTTTCCCTCTTTTACCAGAATTTTTATTATGGGATTATAACCGTCAAAACATTTAAATTTACTTGTTTTCACCTTCCATTTTTTATTTATTTATTTCTTTTTTTTTTTAATATTATTTTTTTGTTTGCATTTCAAATTTATGTTCAACATATTAGCGGCGTCAAATTGAGCTTACACGTACGGGCGCCAAGATGACCTGAAACTTATGGGGGCACTTAATTGAAGTTAAGGGGATGTCAAATCGATTTTAAAATTAGGGGCGCCAAATTGAGCTTACACTTATAGGGCGCCCAAATGATCTGAAACTAAGGGGCGCCGAATTTACCTAAAACTAAGGGGGCAACAAATAGGTTTTTTAAAATATGGTCTCTATATAGAGACCATAATTCATTTTCGCTCGCGCTTCGCGCTCGCATAATTTTTTTTCCCCCAATGAATTATTACATTGTGTTCCTGAGGAACGCATGAAATGTCCTGTTTTCTAATCATTTGAATACATTAAAACTTCCGTTCATGCTTCGCGCTCGCCTGTGTTTTTCCTCTTACCAAAATTTACATTATGGGATTCTAACCATCAAGACATTTCAATTTATTTGATTTCAGATTACATTCATTTTTGCATTTCAAATTGACCTAAATCTTAGGGGCGCCAAATTGAGCTTAAACGTAGGTGCATCAAATTGACCTGAGACTTAGGGATTCCAAATTTATCTTAGACTTAGGGGCCCCAACTTTATTTTGAACTTAGGGAGGTGTGCCGAATTTAACTGAAACTAAGGGGCAACAACTTGGTATTTGAAATATGGTCTCTAAAATTTTTAATTCCTCCTGGGTGGTGTTGCATAAAACTTTTTTTCTAACCCGAGTTTTCTCGGGATAAAAAACTCAGCTTATGTAGACCTATTTCTTAGGTTATTCAACCTGAGTTTTAAAACTCCCTAAAAATTTATTGCATTAATACTTTTGAAAACTCTGGTATGTTTTTATGCAATGGAAAAAACAGTAAAAAATCTAGAAAAATATTGTAACCGGAGTTTTCGGACTTTAACCGGAGTTTTCAGATTTTAACCGAAAAAACTCCGGTTAGAAGTTTTATGCAACAGGGTCCTGGTCTGTATATACATAGCAAAATTTTGGCTCGCGCTACGCGCTCGCATCATTTCTTTTCCCAATGAGTTATTACATTGTGTTCCTGAGGAATGCATGCAATGCCATGTTTTCTCATCATTCAAAGACATCAAAATTCCGCTCTCGCCTGTATTTTTCCTTTGACCATAATTTGAATTATAGGATACTAATCATCAAGACATTTAAATTTATTTGAATACACAATACATTTATTTTTGCATTTTCCCAGGGGCATCAAATCACCTAAATCGTACATGTATGGCGCCAATTGAAACTAACATTTAGGGGGCGCCAAATGATTAGTTGGCGCCATATTGAGCTTAAACTTAGGGGCGCCAAATTTATCTTAAACTTAGGGAGGGAAGCAGAATGATAGATAAGCAGCTAGGTAGATATTCATCTCTCTTTCATAATCATGTAATATTACTGGGCAACATACGGTCTTTAAATTATGGAGGCCAAATAATTATTGATCCTAAACTTCAGGTCTCTATTACATAGAGCAAAATTTTCGATCGCACTTCGCGCTCGCTTCATTTTCCAAAGAGTTATTACATTGTGTTCCTGAGGAATGCATAAAATGTCATGTTTTCAGAGATCATTCCGATACATCAAATTTCTGCTCGCGATTCACGCTCGCCTATTTTTTTTTCTTTCTTGTAACCAGATTATGAGGATTCTGAACAATAAAACATCAAATTTGTTTGATTTCACATTACTTGATGGACAAATTTCACATGATTTTATATGGCTTGCTTTCAAATCGTTTTGATGGACAAATTACAGCTCCCGTTCATATGATATTCTGCTGAAGAGCTAAACAAAATGGATACCCCTAATTGCTTAGAATTCTTTGCTTTCTGATCGTAAAGTAGAGGGGAATATTCGTATATATTTAGAAATATTCGTATATATTT
>CALNVZ010003430.1:39980794-39993818 GCA_940671915.1 Paracentrotus lividus | reverse complement strand
TTTTTCTCAGTCCTTACTCCACTTCATGAATTACTAATGGCAAGACAAGTATAACCCATAAGGGACCATCTGTATAGTGGTTATTTTTGCAGGTGCACTTTATTTTTTCGCCGAAAAATCTTCTAATATAGTTCTTTCCAATAGACTGTCATTTAAGTAATATACTCTTTATGAGTTGGACACCTGCATTTCTAATGCAACAATTAATTTCCAGAGTGAATCGGAATAATAACCTTTACAAGCAGACCTGATCTGACAGCTCACCTTTTGAATGATGCTACTACAATTACATCACTTGATTAAAGCGGAAATGTTTCATCGCTGGGTTTAAATTTTCATTAATTGGATTTGCCAAGTATTAATAAAATAAAACGTTAAAATATGAGTTATTGTGTTTGTGAGAGGAATGCAGTTAATCACCCGGATCTAAAATAATGGCCGATTTAGTTAATATGCAATAACTTTGTTTAAAGTCTTGGGATTATGTTTGTAGACGTCAAATGCGTAGCAGGTATATGACCATATGTGTTATGTTAGTGTAAATTATTCACATAAAGTTTGGTCATATTATTTCATTTCCAAGAAAGGAAAATTAATATATTCATCTTTAACTCATCTCAATACACTCCCTTATACGTTACAACTATGCTCTATTAAATAATTTAGATGAAGATCGAGTTAGCTCTTTTCTAATGGCCTATTCCAGTTCATACAAAGAACCTCATTGAAGAAAATGTCAAAATTTAGAAATATGGAATTACATAGTAATTTACAACAATTCAATTATACGGATTTAAAACTTATATCGCATGTTATGAATAGCTGTCACATTACGCAATAGATTAGGAGATATATTATGATGTTGTTTTATTGCTTAGTTCTTAATCATTGTGTAACGTACATATTTTCCAATATATCTCTTTAGTTTCTTATATCATTTGTATTATTAGTGTACAAATCGTTTTGATTCCGTGTATACCAAACTTTCATTATACATGATTTTGTTATTCAGGTTATTTCTGTCATTCTGTTATATATTACCCTAAGGTTACACGTCTTAACAGGTTTGAAGGTTATCACCCTTAAGCACTTAAGTAGGGCGGGCACATCGCATTACAACATTGACATTACACATCTATCCAGGTGATACATGCCAGGCTGACCCAACATAACATTGAGAAAGAGAACACTATATAAGGACGTTGAAAGAATGTCTTATAAAGATAAACCAGCAATTCATAATACATCATATTCTTTCACTTCACATCTCGTTCTATGTAAATATTCATTAGTAAAGCGTCCGATTCATCAAGCCCTAACGCCCGAGAGTCAGTATTAGAGTCCTATATTCTTAACTTTTGAAGAACTGCCACAACTATTTAACTTCGCACCATAGGATAAAGTAGAATAACATGCTATATACTATCACTCCATTATGTCAAGCAGGAATACGAGATTCATTTTCAACTTCATTTTGGCAGAATCTTATTTTCAACTAAGGGTTCACTTATACTTCTCACTTTGTATGTGACTATGTCGACTACAGAGAATTAATTTTAAATATTTATTGTCTTATTTGTTACTGTACATATTACTATTGCCCAGTCTTAATAGGTAGAAATTTTTTACTCAATTTCACTGTAGGAAAACTTTATGAATATACCTACTATTAAATTTGAGTTGCAGCTTATTCATGAGTTAGAGCCAGTATTGGAACATCCAATGGTTTGTTAAATCCCAATTGATTATTGGCAGAGTCTATTCTTTAAATTCAATCTGTATGTGTTAAGATTCTTTAATGTCTTATGGTATTTCTGTATCCCGTTAATAACATCTAAACTCAGTCAAGTGGCAAACTTGAATGTTGAGACTTAATGAATATCGTATTATTGAACCTTACTTATCGAAAAAGATGAAAATATTGTGGTGTATTATTAGTTAGAGTGGACTCTTCTCAGAAATTCCTATATAGACCTTATGAATTATCTCTAATTATAAGTACTGGACTGATACTGAAATTGTTCAGCAAGAGCGGAAGGCACCGGGATAATCTGTACAGAATTTAGAAATCGATTTTCTGCCATTATAGTTCTTCCTTAGAAAAACCTCTGTGAGGACACAACACTTGTTAGTAAAAGTCACATTGAAGCAATATCGGACTCATGAAATGATTATAAGGACTATTGATATTATGAAAGATGTGGGCAAGGTTATTTGTATGAGTTCTGAGAAGTTTTTTGAGAATATTGCCCAGTCAATCATTAATGTATATAGTATGTATTGTGGTCTCCAAAGATAATTATTTCTATTAACATTTAGATATTAATAACTAACTGGACACTAATGTTTGCGCAGGTGTTGCCATGCTAAGGTACATCTGCCTTCCTCTTCGCGCTGTTTCTCTTATCTTGATGCAATGGCCAAGAGGCAAGTTAGAGATACGTTGGGCAAATGTGATAAAATTCTTCCATGCTTCTTCATCTCCTTCTTCAGGAGTAAGTAATATCTTGATGCGGCAAAGTTTGTTCTGATAGAGATTAATTTCTGCTACGCCCACTCCCACTACTAGTCTTTAACAGTTAACATAGAAGAGTTTCCTTCTCTGATCTGTTTTCTTCATCAATCAATGAATGCTTCCTTTGCGACTTCCATACAGATAAACAGACGACTATATGAAACAGCATAAGTACCTAAAATGAAAAAACCCATTGGAATATTACTGGATGGTTCCTCAATTTATATAGTGCAAATTGTCTGATCACAATGTGTGTAGATTGCGCATGCCTGCATAGATTACTGACTAGATATTCTTGCTAACTCTCTTACTTAATTACCTTTACAACATTGGATTGTGTATCTGATGTTTCAACAGTAGGCTTCCAACTTTCATATCCTTATATTTGTTCTGCTAAACCTTAATTTTCGCTGTCAAAAAACAGCAAGTGCTCGGAATATCTCCCATGGTATTTCATAGTAATAATACCTCAGTATCTTTTTCTGCTATTCGTAGCTCCTATACCTTTTATCACCGATTGACTCTCTTAGTTTAAATTTATTTGATGACAATATTTGCTTTGCGACATTAGGTACGCATACTATCTGTTAGCGCACCTTCCTGGGTATGAATAGTTGAATTTTCTGGACTACAATGGGAGTCGAAGTATGTAAATATTCAAACGGGGACACTTGATAGTTCTCACAGGGCCTACACTCTCTTCCTTCCTGGAACTCATTATTTCCTATGATATATATTCCATTGCGCATCTTCTCTACAGACTTTATCTCGACAAGAGGGCGAGAATGGTCATTTTGCTGTAGGAGCAATACAGGAGACGAATGCAACCTAGTCTCTACTCATCGTGTTTACGCGTCTTGTGAAATGGACTGTGAATTCGGCAGTGACACTCTTGCTCCATCCATTGGAGAAGCCTTGATATATACGCCATTTTGGATTAACTTATACGCTCAGCTGCATACAATTTTGTGTCACCTGTCAATATGTTAGCACCGTATTTGGAAGTGTACGGAAATACGACGCTGGTGATGTCTATATTTATATTTATATTATTCTTAGGTATTTGTAGAATTTCATTTGCCTTTGGATAGAACATCACAACACAACGGTTGCGGCATAGCGTCAGATTTTCTATAGAATCCAGTCTTGGTGGCTTAAAGATACATAGGAACGCAATATGGTTAACAGAGATTTTTGTTTTAATACAGATGGCAATTATGAGGTTTAATTGAATTAGTTTTATTTGGTACATTAGATCATTTTCACAGTATAGTGTTCAGCCTAACACAATGTGAGACCTTTGTTTCTTTCATCTGATTGGTCAGAAGCTTGGGATAATTGGAATGATTTGGTACTAGAGATTTATTCAGGCCCTACTGATTTTTACTCATACACTAATCTTTAGTAGGTTTAATATGTTAATGTGTCTCTCATTTGGTTTTTTCAGGAGTATCATACAGACGTAATCCAAATAAGTGTTTTTATCATTCAGAGTAGTTTTTGACTATAACTACCATTATTGTATTGGCTTATACATGGACAATTTTTCGTTTTTCTCAACAAAAAAATTGCATAGGGCAGGAATGATCTATGATCCACGAGCAAATTGGCCCTAAATAAATGTACTCAAAGGATTCTCGAACGGAACTCTAGGAGGTCAAACTCGCCTACCTTTTTCTTTGTATTAATTTCATATCTGAAATACTATATGATGCAACCTTTTGTAGCCTGGGTAACCAAAAAATAAATCACCGTTTCTGTTGATTATTTTTTTTTTTTTTTCAGCTCTGTATCCTGTTTCCCAAATTTAAAAAAAAAAAAAAAGAATTTTAAATTTGGAAAAAAAGTTAAAAAAAAAATAAAAAAATCAATTTCTTTGTTGTTAAATGCATGGCAATTTACTCAATCTTTTGTACTCTGTTAAAGTTTGTTAATCATTGAATGAGATTTGAAATTAAATTTTCACTTATCCAAGACAGTGTCAGGCTTATATTTTTTTCTTTAATGTTCTTGTATGGAGTGATGACTGATAGTGTGTTTGTAATAAGCCCACAAACAAATCTACATTCAAGGAAGAACACAATCATGTTACTGAATTATTTAAAGAATTAAGCCAATTGTTATTATGAAGTAACGCGAAATCAAGTTGAGTGGGCGCGTGGCAATTCGTTATACGAGCTCGATAAAGACTATACTATAATGGGTACGAATGGCGCCTACAACGTAGCGGCTATCGGATATCGGCGACGAATCTAGAAAGACACATAATAATGGGCACTGAGGTGGCGCTAACAACGAGGGAACCAGGGGTACAACGGTACCCGGGTACGGCGTTGGTGCATCATATGTAACCTCTAAAAAATTTTCTACACCTGCAATTATAATTAAATCATACATGTATATATAGGAAATTTAAGCATATAATTCAAATAGTGTCTGGGAATAAAACAGGTTTTTATATCCGTAAGTTATTGTGTTTATATCCTTACCAAATAAGATTATATGAAATAAAGAAAAAAAGAATGACTCACCATTGTTTTTTTTTTAAAGTTTATTTTAGGAAGTTAACAGTGAACGTCATTCACCTGCGTTTTAAAATAGTTTGAAAAGTTTTGTAGGAAATGACGTAATTTTCACTCTGATTTTGGGTTGAAATTTTATTCAGGCATATCTCATTTCTATGGAATTTTGTGTGTAAGCATCAAAACAAAACCAGCATACATGTAGGTTTATGATGTTAAGTTACAATGCTGAAAAAAACAAAGCATTATAGATTCAGAGTCTTAAGTTTTGTTTTTCTAATTACATATTTTCATCATGAACTCTTGGTTAGTTATCCATCTTTGGTTATTTTATCTTTCTTCTATTTCCCTTAGTATTTAATATCCCCTTTTATTTCATATATCTCCCCAAGCAGATCTTTATTGTTTCCCCCATTCATGTTCATATATCTATGATTCTTGTTCAATTGAATGATATTAAAATGATTTGACCTTCCTTATTTTCTACCATTACAGGCAATCATTCAGCAAAGTACGGACTGGATCAGGAGAGTTTAAGACAACACGGGCCCAGAGAACATAGTTATATCAATAGCTGGAACAAATGTGATTTAGATGATTTAAGAGAGATCCCTGTCAAGATAGCAGAGGTACCTGAGGAGGTGGGGCGGTGTCACGACACAAGCCCAAGACGGCAAGCAAATATCAAAGAATATTTTAATATGCAATTAGTGAGTATTGGGTAATATTGTGTGATAAAATTATCTGTGTTCGGGAATTAAGGGCCCTGAGATAGAAAACCAAAAAATAATAATAATGGTACGGTTTTTATAGTAAAACGCATAACACTATACTTCTCTATGCGTAGAGAATTTTATACACATTATTACCATGGTCGTCAGAGCTGAGCGAGCACAAGTATGTACAGTAGTACTGCAAAGCATATCGGTACCCATATACCTGGGTGGGCGAAAAAAAAAGGAGCTTGTTTAACAAAGACGCCATGCCCTAGGGCGTAAGTATTAATGCGGGGATCGAACCACGGTCCCTTGCTTTCTCATCACTGTGATACGACACTAAACTATGACACTTCTACAAAAGTTGTGTACAAAGAAACCACTAGAATTGTTATTAAGTAATTGGAGTTAATTTATAGTGTTCTAGCTGTAACAAGTTACTAGAAATAATTTATGAAAATAGTCCTTTATCTTTACATGTTATACACACACGAGTCAGGACTAGCTCCAGTCCTATACTTTTGTTTGAATCATAGAGATATGATATAATTACTATTTTGTCATGCAAAAGAAGACCTCAATGGATAAATAGAACCCTCAACATTGCCCTCATGTTGATGAATCACAATTAATTGTTACAAACTACACGTCTAAATCTCTGCTTTGTACAAATATCTTTTGTTTAATACACTGGTGGTGATAAAGTCTAGGATTATTGCTTTTGTGGATTTAAGTTTCTGTACTAGTTGGTTTAAAATTCTTACCTAAGGGAAATTCCCCCCAAAAAAACTTGTTTTTAAAAGGGTCCAATACTTTATCTGATGTTGAGGATTCAAAGAATACAAAACAAATCAGTAAACTGCTTGCATAAGATAAATCTGTTAGAACTGAATAACTGCTTCGACTTTTTGACTATGAACAGTTCCAACTTAAGCAAGGACGTCTGATTGTTAAAAAAAGAAATGAAAAATAACTAATTTTAGGGAGTATATCTTCTAGCTATTTTTTCCTCCAATCCCATTCAATTTGTTTAATGATACAATCGAAGATGAGAATCATTCCATGTTACGTCACTTGGTGAATCTGACTTGGGGAATTCAATAAGAACATGTCTTATTAAGGGAATCGCATTTATCTGATTTTTGTCCCACCATTAATGACAAGATTCAGTACAAGAATATTGTTTTTAAACACTCTTTATTTTCATACCATGCAGTAAGGTGATTGGGAAAATAAGAGTTTATAGTATACATTGCAATGCCTATGTAACTGCGATGTTCGCATTAGACTACATTTAGATGAGAATGAAAAAAATTAGCTACTATCTATTCAACAGGTTAAATACAATTTCAAACTGAAAATGACTTTTTATACATGTACATGACCTGACTTGAAATTCAGAAGAGAGGGCAGTATATAAAGTTTATTATACATTCATTTGATTTTAGAGAACTAACATGGGTTCGATTTATTGTTTTCCCTCTTTTTCTAACCTTTTAAATTTCATCAAATTCATTTATTATAAATAATCTACCCTCGTTCAACTAGGTAAGTTAGATTTGCGACAACTGCTATAAAAAGTTATGGCCTGTTCACTCAGTGTATTCTGAAAAAGTTAGGGTGATCAATTTTTAAGTCTAACCTTTGTTTTCCTTTTTTCCCTTCTCTAACTCGTTCAGGTAAAAACTCCTCCGGAAGTCTTAGTACAAGTTACGGCACGGACACAATCAACTTGAGGAACCAGGAAAAGAAAAAGAAGAAGGACGAATGCTGCTGACCCTAACCAAAGGGTCAACAGGGGTCAGTAGGCACTCTTAGCCAGCCAACACCATTCTTTTGATATCTAATACACTTGAAAGCTCCATATCATGGTGGCCGGTCATTATCATGTTTCTTTTTGATGAAGGGCTCTCTACAAGAACCTAAGCTAAGCTAGACACATCACAAAATTATGCTAGGCACGGTGTTCCTGAGTTATGAGTGTCAAACTAAAAGTATGTCTTCAGACTGGTATTCTCTCATGCTGTGAATATGAGGTATACGAGTCATGGATAAATTGACTCAGCAAGATTTTGTCTTTCGCCCATATGGTACACTTGTTAATCCATTTTCAATTCCACAAGCACTTCAGCTACTAGTATGTTGTCTAATTGCCACCAAACCATTTTCCATTTTTGTCTATTCTTCCCATTAGGTGTACCTTTATGATTTGCTTCAGTTTTAATAATATGACTGGGGGAGAATGTTACAAAAGGAACAGTGAGCTGAACCTGGGACCATTTTGAGTGAAAATAGGTTCTTCGAGCAGTGCTATCCTCAATAGAAACTTTCTCATGTCACTGTTTAAGGCAGTGCTTTGAAGATTGTAATGGAAATATATGCTGTGAATAATCGATGAAAGTTAAATGCATTGGTGATGTAAATCACAAAATCCAAAAAATAGCTGTGCTGTTGCATCAATATTCTATTTCCCTTTCCATTCATAGAGATATATTATCCTAACTGTGTATGGGGTTAATGTCTGGTGTCAAATAAAATGATACACAGTGGAAACATTTTTTTATATTAATGAGATTAATCACAACCTGTTATTGTTGGTATTTTCTTAAAGCAATCAGAACTTATCTGAATTTTTTTTCATCAACTTGGTGCTGTAATATTTTAGATATGACATGTCTTCTTACAATCAAGAAAAATCATTTTTCGCACGACGTCCTATGCCTTAGTGTAGGCTCCGCATTAATGGACCATGATACAGCACTAGAACAATAGAAGTCTTAATTTCGATTTGTTCTTGGCTACAAGATTAGCATAATCTGTTTTACGAAAGCAAATTATACAAGAACAAGTGCATCTGCAAGGAAATTTTGGCTTAATTTGGTTCCACCTACACATTATTTGAATAGATTTCACACCTAAATTTTTTCCGCCCGACTGTACTATTTTTTTGACACAGACTGTAATAGCAATGAGGGTGGTCGTAGATATGTGTGACGAAGGATTAAGATGCTGTGTTAATTTGCAATTTAATGGGCTGGAGTTTACAGCAGGAATTAGGTATTAGATGATCAGGAGCAAGGGTTTGAATTTTTTCTTTGTCTTCCCTCGTGCCATTACATAGTATTACAAAAAATTTATATAATTATATATTAAAACTTTGTATCTATTTCAAATTGTAATATTGCAATTAGTGCTTGATTATGCACATTTTCAATGAACATGGTTGAATGTGAAGTACATACAAACAAACATAATTACATACCTTATTCAGTAACTTCCAGAAATAAGGTGTGAGAGGGACTGAATTAAGTAAAATCTTTTTCTCTCGACTATCAAAGCAAATACTGAAAATTTCAGAGCAAATGGAAGTCATTTAGTATTTTAAAATACGTGAAAACAAACGACGGCTTTGGATACGGCCTTGCGCAATAAATCAACCAGTGCTCTGTCGCGAGCACCATCATGCCATCCCCTGCCCACCAGGCCTGTGTGTGGGGACAAAATAACCCAAAATACGCTCTTACGTTCTGAGCGTGTGGAAGGATAACGCTCAAAAAGCGTCTGTTACGGGTTTGAAATTAGGATATAAAATTAGTAGAGTATCTGAATAGTAAAGGATGCAATTGACTTGTAAATTTCAAGGACTCATACTTACCTATTGTTTATAATCATGTTGGCAAAATGACTATTCAATAATTAACGATTTAACTTCTGTTTAAATGTTACTTCATTCCTTTAAAAATAATTGTTTGGCAGTAAATGGATTTAACCCTTTTATTCTGGAATCCTCTTAATACTGGAGCCACACAGTTTCTGTATGCAATGGGATTTTAAAATGTAAATATTTATTTGATCAAGGGGTCTAGAAAAAGAGTTGAATTGTCATGCATTATGAAAATGCATTTAATGTCATTTGCTCTCTCAACTCGTGCTTGAATCCATATGTCAGTAAATATAATCCTTCTAAGGTTGGTCTGAGACGATTTCCTAGACTTGCTGAATAACTTCCATAGACCATAATTACAATCATATTTTTCTTAAACATCATGTATGTCTGGGACTGGAAATATTGTGTTATCATCAATATCAGGACGTTCTGTCACAGTTTCTTTATTATCGGACACTGCCTGTGCATAGTTGGAAGAACCTAGGGATAAAAGAGGTAGTCATTTTCCTGTTATATATGAATTACCCCCTACCATGTTACAAATATCCATGCTGCAAATAATGTTTTTTGCAGCCCTGCACACTACTGTATTATTAACAAGTGCATAGATTGTGGGTTGTAATATAATTTTCTTGATTGCTGCGATTGATACGTTTATGCATGTCTTGATATCATTGTATTGTTTTTATGACAATTGTTGAAATTATTTTTTGACAATATTAAACAAATTTATTTCCAGTGAAAATCATGCGCTACAAGGAAAATGTAGGATACGTACAGATAAGTGGATGAAATTATGGCAACTGGACAAGACAATAATTTTTCCCAATTCATTGGTGGCTTTTTTTCAGGAAATAATATAGTATATGATCAAAATTTGCAGATTTTTAAATGCTGTTTTTTTTGTGTTTGGTTAATTGTGATCGAACAAACATTTCTTACCAAATTTAGTTTTATGAACTGTACCAGAGAGAATTTTAATTGAGACTACTTAAGTTTAAGGGATCAGAGTTGGTCATATGATGACCTTGTTATTGGCTATCTTCATATTGCTTAATAAAAAATTCTCTACAGAAGACCCGTTCCAATCTCAGTGCGTTCTTTCAGATGGTGACCATTAAAGGTCTTTCCCAGACGTAAATATCATATCTGGTCTATAAACGTCTGTCAAAATCCTACTCACCAAATTATTAAGAAAACAAAATTTGCTGGACAGACAACTATAATAATTCCCTTCACTGTGCTTTCTTAGATAGATTGTGTATATTTCTGTATATTTATTTAATGTATTCAAATTAGGATAAATAATGCGAAATGCATTTTGTATTGTGGAAATATTTTAATTTGTATATTTGGTGTAAAAAGGCTGTAATGAAAGCCGTTCATTTGGTATCTAATCAAAGAAGAAAATGAAGTCCATGGTCAAATTATATGTTGCTTACAGCCATAGTATTATTTTACTGTCCTGTATTGGAATGATAAGTCATTTTATCTTGTTTTAGATGTTGAATCATTGCATCCTTTCCAACTATTTTGATTTGTAATGATTAGCACTTAACATCATTTTTGCTTGCAGCAAGGTTCCATGATTGTTGGCTTTGTTCTATAAATTTAGCTTTAAATTATGGGGGGGGGTCAGATGTAGAAAAGGGTTGATTACATTATTGAATTGCCCAAGAATTAAATCTTGTATGTTTGCCCATTATAATGGGATTGTACTGTAATAGAGTGTGTTTGTGTTTTTATTAGATGCTAGGTATCTTGAAACATCTAGGAGTGTGCAATGGGAACTCAACGTCTCATATACGCAAGGTAGACGGCATGGATACAGAGGAATGCGAGAAACTACTAGCATGGGCTGAAAAGAATCTGGTAAGCATAGTCATTGTATTATGTTTCCTTGGAGGTATCCTAGGGGTGTTTCAATACTTCACTGACCTCTTGAAGGATGAAAAGCCAAACAGGATTCTCAAATCAATTTTACTTCAGCAGATCTGTAGATCATTTGTCCTATATTATTAACAAAAATTTTGAATGTCACAAATAATTTTACAACAGTTTGATTCAGATTATTGGAAGTAGAGCCGTGCTGCAGAAAGAAGTGTGGGAATCTCGTTTTGCTTTTAATATTTCAAGGCTTTCCTTAAAGGTAGTGTCGTCCTTTTGCAGGCAAAAATATTAAATTTCTAGTTTTTGAGAGGATATAGTAGTATACCAATATCTTCCCACAACATGATTAAGCTGAAATGTGTATGTTTGTCATTATATTGCGATTATCAAAATTCTTTCCTATTTTTTCAAACCTCAAAAAATATACCGTACGGTGCGAACCGCTGACCGTTAGCGCAGAGAATAATGCACGCTGATGCGTCGTGTGTATATTGCTGTGTGTGGTCCGTGCTACACGCGCTGTAATATCAACGATGTTGATGGAGAGCTGGTCAAGATTGGTAGTCAGATTTTCGTTTCATATTACTGATCTAGGCAACCTATGACAGTGTAAGACTTAAATACGACGAGTAAGGTTGGATCATATTCTAAATTATGCCAAGTTGCATTAGTTTTCGCAATTGCTGAAACAGGGATGACAGCTACCTTTGAAGTTATTTTAACTTTATGACTACTTGGTGAAACACACCAAGTGGGAGGTTTTGTCTTTGTGGTTCGACATTTGAGTACCATAGGTGAACCAACTTGTAAATGATTTATGCATTTTGCAGCCAGTACGTTTTAAAGTAGAAAAATGGAAAAATTGCATTATGTATACAGAGTTGTGGAAATGTACCAAGTTGAGCAATGCATTGAATTTGGGAGTATTAAATATTTCAGATAGTGTGTTAAAACAAATCAAAACAAGTTTTGTATTATTGACAGGCTTGGAGTAAGACGAGTGATGGGCCTCATCATATAAATTATCTCACAAGGCGAAAGAGCGACCCCAAGCAGCAGCTTCCGTCCAAACCGATCAAAACCTCTCAGATGACTCAGACAGCCGATGATGATGATGGTTAGGCGACGACGAGACCTTGGTTAATCATTGATGAAGGATGATGATGGGCGAAGACGATGATGACGACGATGACGATTGATAGTTTGGTTAAATTGCTGTCAATCTGATGAAGAGGATGATGATGCAGGGAAGATGCGGATGTAGTGATGACGAAGGATGGATGATGATGAGAAGGAGAGAGAGGAGAGAAGATGATAGAAGAGGTGAAGGAGGAGCAGGTGAGCATGGTGAGGGATGGGCGTTGAGAACATGCAACGGAGAGAGAAGTCCAGATTCGAGAAAACTCTCGTCAATATCTATAAAAACGCGTTCATAGGACTGGGTACAAACCATTAAAATATCTTCCCGAAAAAAGGCCAAGTGAAACTCAGACGTCTTGAACAGCGATGATGCCGGATACGACCGATGAGAACTTGTGTAATCAGATGAGGGATGATGACGGACCATTGGCATGACGAAGATGATGACGAAGATGAAGATGATTATTCTATTAAATGTTGCTGTCATTCCGAGATTGAGGATGGAGATGGATCGCATGGGTAGGTGAAAGATGAGGAGGATGAAGAGGAGAGGTTGTAGAGAAGAGTGAAGGAG
>CALNVZ010003430.1:39930598-39943294 GCA_940671915.1 Paracentrotus lividus | reverse complement strand
CCATACATGTAAATTTCATTACCTAAAATCATATATTTTTGATTTGGCAGCCATTTCAAAAGTGTATAGTTCTTTTTGGGACGCCCTGTATATATAAACACACCACAAAAAGAAAGTTCCCCCTATTTCAGATATCAATAATTTTTGAACCAGAAGGAATTTTAAAAATCTGATTATTTGTCCATGTAGGGAATTTAATCAGTTACCAAAGGAACGAATTTAAGGAAAAATCATTAAGTCATGCTTCAGTGATTAATGGTTGAATGCAAAAATGTCATTTTTTGAAGTTCACAAAAAATCACAACTTTGATTCAATGATATCAGACCCATTTTCAAATTTTTAACAATTTACACTTCAGAATGTATGCAAAACGTGCTTCTCAACATACGGAAACGAAATTTGCGTCAAATTTCACGGTTGAGTGAGCATGCAGCAAAATTTGCCGAAACTTCGATTCTTACTTTTTTGCCATGGTATAATCGATCAAATGTGAGGGAATTCCTGTTTTGGAAGCGTATGCAACCAATATCCGTCCATTCACGGTTGAATGAACCCATCAATCAACCAAAAAATAGGCCATTTTAGAATTAAGAAGAGTCATTGTAGTAATTTTACGCATAAGAAAGCATCTCAATAACATTTTTGGGGTTTTATTTATATTCTCTGGGCACGTGTCAATGATCCTATGGCATTTATTTAAAAATTCATGCTTCCTTGAGCACGTGAGACTGGAAAAGCCCTTTTCTGACGTACGGACTAAAATTCAAATTCTTACTTTGATTGAACTGAACAATTCTTTTCGGGGAGTACTTTTGATTTTAATTTCATAAAAATCCCGATGTTTCACGCCTCAGTGGGCACAAGATACAAGAAAATCATGAAAACGAGAAGAAAGTTTCGGGCTTCGTCATGGTTCAGTGACTTTTCGAATACGTAATTTGAGTAACGATCATGTTAGTTAGAGACCAGTTGAAGCTATGTGCAAAGTTTCATACAATAACTCACAGTCAAATTGGCAAAAAGTGACAATTAAAATATACCAAATTTCACTTTTGTTTAACTTTTGTTAAACCTCTGTACATAAAGTCAATGGAGAAGGAAATCAATACCTGACAAACGTGAAATTCAGCCAGTTTCATTGATAATTATTGCTAATTCTACGGTAAGTTATGTCACGAAACTTGGCACACATCTTCAACTGATCTCCAACTAACATGATATTGATTCAAATTACGTATTTGAAAAGTCACCGATCCATGACGAAGCCCCAAACTTTCTTCTCATTTTCATGATTTTCTTGTATCTTGTGCCCACTGAGGTGTGAAACATCGGGATTTTTGTGAAAATAAATCAAGCGTACTCCCTAAAACGAATTGGTATATTCAATCAAAGTAAAAATTTGAATTTTAGTCCATACGTGAGAAAAGGGCTTTTCCAGTCTCACGTGCTCACTGAAGCATGAATTTTTTTAAATAAATGCCATAGGATCATTGACACGTGCCCAAAGAATATAAATAAAACTAAAAAAATGTTATTGAGATGCTTTCTAGTGCATAAAATTACTACAATGACTCTTTGTAACTCTAAAATGGCCGATTTTTCGGTTGATTGATGGGTTCATTCAACCGTGAATGGATGGATATTGGTTGCATACACTTCCAAAACAGGAATTCCCTCACATTTGATCGATTATACCATGGCCAAGAAGTAAGAATCGCAGTTTGGGCAATTTTTGCTGCACGCTCAATCAACCGTGAAATTTGACATAAATTTCGTTTCCGTATGTATGAGAAGCACGTTTTGCATACATTCTGACGTGTAAATTGTTAAAAATTTGAAAATGGGTCTCATATCATTGAATCAAAGTTGTGATTTTAGGCTTGTGAACTTCAAAAAAATGACATTTTTGCATTCAACCATTAATCACTGAAGCATGACTGAATGATTTTCCCTAAAATTCGCTCCTATGGTAGCTAAATAAATTCCCTACATGGGCATATAATTGGATTTTGTTAATTCCTCCTGGTTCAAAAATTATTGATATCTGAAATAGGGGGAACTTTCTTTTTGTTTTGTGTTTATATATATATATATATATATATACACACACAAAAAAAAAAGTAAGTCCCCCCCTTATCAAAATGATGTAACTTTTGAACCAAGAGGAGTTTTACAAATGTCATTACATGTGCTTGTAGGTAATTTTATCAGCTACCATTTCGGTGAATTTCACTGAAATTTGTTAAGTCATGCTTCAATGAGCACAGTCAAAAGACAAAAATGTCACTTTTCGAAAGTCACAAGGTCAGTTTCATAACTTTAATTCAATAATATTGGAACAAATTCAAACTTTTAAACAAGAAACATGTTCAGAAGGGTTGTTGCCCTTAATTTCTAACACATCAAACGACTTTTGCATTAAATTTCACGGTTGGATGAACATGAGGTAAAATTTGCAAAAACTGCATTTTTCACACATTTTTACTTTTAAATATGATTGATTATGACGGAATATGCAATCTGGAAGAGTGTTTTAAACAATATTCATCAATTCACGGTTGAATGAACACTTAATAAAAACAAAAAAGGACACTTTCAAATTCCATTGTTAAGTATTGTTCCATTTTTGTGTAATAAAATCATTTTATCAACATTTTTTTGTTATGTGTATGTCAAATAATTGTTTTCAAATGATGCTATGGCATTTTATTAAAAAATCACGCTTCAATGAACACTTGATACGTGAAAAGAATTTTTTTCGTTTGTGGACTAAAATTCAATTGCTTACTTTGGATAATTGTCATAGACCTTCTTGGATAGTTCATTTGATTCGAGTTTCACGAAAATTCCAGTGTTTTATGCTTCAGTAAGCAGAAGTTATTAGAAAAATATGTAAATAAGAAGGAATTTCATAGCTTTGGCCCCACCCCGTACCTTATCAGATTCTCAATTTAGCGTTTGTTCCTGTTAGTTAGCACCACCCTGAACTTGTGTGCCAAGTTTTGTGAAAAAACTTCCAGTAAAATTAACGAAAATCCTCAATGAAATTGAGCCGAATTTCAATTTTGTTAAAATTTTGATTTCCTCTCCATTGACATTGTGTACGATCTCGATGCAAAAAACAAGCCCCAAATCAACATGCTGGAACTTTTTAACAAAAAGGTCTTGAGTAATGGCGTTTGGCGGTTATGTTTATACACTTATCGACTAACTTATGTGCGAAAATGAGATAAAACCTTTGAGTCATGCATGAATAAACACACGTTAAAGGCAAAATTGTCAATACAAAAGTCACCAAAGTCACCTTTAAAGTGTGCTCACTCGTCCATGACACGACGAATAGTGCTCATTTTCTCACAAAATGTGTCGATAATGTTGATGAAAATATCTGATGTCAATTCTTTCAATAAAATTGTCGGATTTTATCATTTTTGGAGGCCTGAACATAATTCTTAAAATTATGCTCACTCATCCACAAAAAATAGTGAAATGTATCGGGATTGGTGTTGGATGATCAAATTTTGGATGATAAATCCACCAAAATGTTTAAGCACAAGGTAAAAAAGAAAATTTTACAAAATTGTTATTTTTACAGCCTAAAAAATGACCCTTGTGGCTTTTGAAAATGTCCATTTTTGCTTTAAACGTTGATTACTCATGCATGTCTCAAGTGTTCGATGTCATTTTTTCACAGAAGGTACTTAATAAGTGGATAAAACTTCCCTCTAAATTATCGTACAAAAAACAAGCTCGTTCAAAAGTTACATTATTTTGATTAGGGGGGGGGGGGACTTACTTTTTTTGTTGTGTATATATATATATATATATATATATATATATATATATATATATATATATATATATATATATATATATATACTTTAGCATACAATATCAAAAGATGATTTTCTTAATTTAAAAATGATTCTCTCATTCAAAGTTGATTATCTAATGAAATTTAGCATATGATTTGTATTTTGTACAAATTTCTTGTTTTGAATCAGTTGTAGATAGCACTGATCATCAAGGTCTGTTCAATCGAAAGCTTGGAAAATCAAAATAAGGAAATAATTAGAAGCTAAAACCAGATTTCATGTGTTTTCATTTATATATTTTGCATGTTTTTATTATTAAATTCCATAAAAAATCAACGACGTTTTGTTCAGGTAACATTTCTCTTGACCTCATTCTGTCTAATTATATACATATAAAGTACATGAATATAGTGATTACAGGACTTACCACTAAAAATTGTATCTTGATGATATATCAACATGCCACCAAGAATCATGACGAATATGTTTTTAGGTAGCTGTAGAAGAAACGTAAGAGAAAGTAAGTTAACTTTAATTACACCGTACAACACAAATTAACTGTATGATTCAACTTTATGTGATCCCCCTGTAAAAAAAAAGAAAAGAATCATGACGAAGTTATTTTTAGGTAACTGTAGAAGAAACGTGGAGAAAGTAAGTTAAATTTAATTACACCGTACAACACAAAATAACTGTATGATTCAACTTTATGTGATCCCCCCTCCCCCTAAAAAAAAAAAACACTTTGTCATTTTTGTGGATGTCCTCGTTTTTCAAACGTATAGTGGCTATGGGGAGGGTCCCAGAGGCCGACAGTCCACATGGCAGAGGGTTCACGAGGCCGAGGGTCCACGAGGCCGATTTTTCTCATGTAGACAAGCATTCTGATAAAAGAAAATACAATATGAGAAAAATCAGTTTCGTGGACATTCATCCTCGTGAACCCTCGGCCACATGGGAAGAATCCATAGCTATGAGAAATACGACTCAGTTGGGAGACTAACCAATACACTTGATAAGATGCGTAAGCAGCGTAACACAAATATTTTCCCTAATTAGTTTTTTTTTTAAACCAAGGTCCACTGGAAGCACGTTAAAAAGTTCACCTTTGTCCCTCCAAAGCACATTTGATACTTTAAAGTGGAATGAAACACTAGCAACCAATTAAATTGTATAAAGCCAAAAAACAAAAAAAAAGTCAGAAAAATCGATCAATAAAAGTTTGAGAAAAATAAGAACGAAACAAAAAACGTATCATGAGTATGAAAGTTATAAGCATTTTAAGTTTGAGATCACTCTTTAAATAAGAAGCTTAATATCTGAAAGAAAAAATAAAACGAATTCAAAATTTAAATTGCAATCATGGTAATGCTATGTATGCATATAAAATGCGACAGAGATGCCCGATGTGACACATGAATAACATTCCCATTTGATGGACAAAAAATAAGCAAAATATTCGGCTTGCAACGATCGTCTAGCGTTCGCGCGGAGGCGGGATGGCCGCACCCTTTCGTGAACACCGGGGGGGGGGGGGGTGGCTTTTCTCGAAAGGGTGGGTTGAGGGAGGGAGTTCCATTTAACGCACCCATTCGGAACACCGGGGGGGGGGGGGCTTTCTCGAAAGGTTGTGTTAGTAGTTTTCTGAACCAGTCGTTTTTATGAAAATTATTCATTAAATAATAACAACAACAATATAATAGATAATAATTAATAATGATAATAATAATAATACCAATATTTGTATCTCGCCTTTTCCAAAATAAATAGGAGAAACAGAGGAGAGCTTGCATTTTTGGTTGATTTTGAAGTTCATAATTCTAGAACCTTAAGCATTCTTACATTCAACAATGCAGTTCGTAACGTGCGGACGTCATTTTCAAAGGAGCTCCCAATCTTCAAGATTTTTACTATGAAAGAGGACTAAAATCCGAGTCATGCCTATTGAGGAACGCTCCTACACCCTTAGACCAACTACCATATCAAAATCTTCTGCAAAACCTCCAGCAAAACCACAGAAAAAGGGAAAATTAACGGCTCGAAATCCAGCAAATCTACCGCAGGGACTGCTACGCCCAATACCACACGCTCCGATAACCCAGCCCAGAGTTCAGCGAGTGGCTCACCCCGACATAGCACCGACGACATACTAGCGAGCGTGGTAGCCCGAGCACTCATCAGTGACCGCTCAACCCGCCAACGTGTCCGCTCAACCTGCCAACGCCCAGTCATACTCAGAATCTATCGCAATGTCTTCAGATAATAGTGAGCAACATGGGCAAGCAACCAAGAGAATCAGCCGGTGTTCTAAGCGATTTGGCAGCCTTTATGGCCGACACAAGAGGCGCTTTCAAAAGCCTAAATGGTAAGATTAGACAATTTTATGACACAAATTGAGAGCATTAAAATTGACATAGTAAACACTCAAAAAAAGGTATCTGTGTTGGATGAGGGATTGACCTTCAATTCTGAAAGAGTCGACGGTATTGTGAAAATGACCTGCCCCAATTACGTCAAATCATCGACGAAAAAATTGCTGAGTTGGATGAGAAATCATTTCTAAGTGAGATTCACGACAGGAAATTAAATCTGTTGGTGTATGGTCTACAGATAAAAAACGATAAGGGGAAATGTCTATGATGTTGTGCATGATGTGTTCATAAATTTTATGGGTATAACCAAGGAGGATGCATCACGCTATCCCGCTTGTGAACGCCCATAGGCTGCCCCATGCTCGTACAGCGTCAGGATCACCTCAGCCCCCAGCAATTATTCATCCGGTTTTGCACGAATGGTTGATCGGGATCGCTTGCCTCACTCGTTTGAACGACGACCTCGCCAACGAAGTCCGGATCAACTCCAGGCCAGCACAAGCAGTGATCCGGTTCCCTCGCACCGCCCCCTTCAGCCGAGTTACTATCCGCACTGATCTGCCGCCGAAATTGAGAAAGAGAGAGGAGATTGCTTCAATCGCTATACACGCACGAAAAAGGATCACCTTGCGACAAGATTGAAGATCATAGGAACCAAGGTAGTGCTGCAACACGCAAAGTTTCGAAGAATGGAGCCACTCCAGAGCAATGGTCTTCTTGGTCTCAACCTGTTGATGGTGGAGAGATGAGTGAGTAGTCTGTTGATCATCCACAATCCAAGTGCTTGATAGTCTGATTACTGAAGAGTGATTTACTTATCTTTGTGTTATGCAAAATCTCAGATGGAGTACAGACAAGATATATTGTTTTCATCATAAAGGAGACATTTTGTTTGATTCTTACACAAGCTAGTATTTCGTGTTTATCACTCTACATCATATTATGTGTTTGTGGATAATTATGATTTTATGCAACCTCTTGTGAAAATAATTTTATGCTTTCTTTAATATAATATATATTATGATCAGTGCTCATATTTTCTTTCCATCTTTAAGAATGAAATCGCAAACAGATTATAAAAGTTAACTAGATTATTATAGCCATACACAGAGAAAATAATCTTCAAATTGTCTATTCAGTGTTACAGAATTGAGTAGAATATAAAAGAAATGACATATTGATGTTTGTCTTAATTGAATATTCTATTGTTCAAGTCTATAATCTCAGAAAGCCTTAAAATAAATTTATGTTAAAGTCAACTCTACAGCATACCAAGTCTAACTTGTAAGGCGTTATGTAAATCGAATACTTTCTCTGTTCTAAATCAATAAGATTTCAGTACATCTTTCTTGATGATGTCCCCTTATTAAGTGCATTTGACGATTACTGTCAATTTTGTGCTGTAGCTAACAGTTTGATGTGGTTCCAGACATAAATTTGATTGTGCATGTCATGTATCCCTGATCTCATGTTTTGTGGGTACTCACTTATACCTTTAAAGAAAATTACATGCTTGAAATCGTACATCATTTTCCGAAGTGGTTTTGACATGTTATCAATAAAACTCTGAAGCATTACTGTATTTTATTCATGCACCTCGTTTATAAACTCTATTCCAGGGAACATTTCTCTCATATCATGAATATGCATGACGCTGTTGGGCTCTCCGTCACTGATACCGAATAAAATATGTCTTCAGGTATAAAGTGCTTTACATGGTATTGACTACATTATAACATAATATAATGCAGTGATGAAACTTATTCCCTATTGTGATTTGTAATCTTGTTTGAAAGGATATAGCCTTTCCAATTTCATTCATAATTGCTCAGTTTTACTTGATTAATTGCCTATATCAAACAAAAACAAAGAAAATAAAACGTAAAGGAAAAGAAAAAGAAAAATACAATTAAGTGTACACACTATCGATTTGCGTATAATATTACGCAATAATGCTTTTCTGTGTTACTGGATATTAGTTAAAATTATTGTCGATTTTGTTCCTGGGCATGTGTTACAGCTTTTTTACGCGCTTAATTGCCAAGAAAAATAATCATTTTGTTGTAGAATTTTCAATTACTCAGATACAGTTCCATTTTTCTATCATCTGCACTTGATGAATACATGTTACCTTCTCTAACATTCAATTATCCATGAATGTCTACTTTGATATATTGATTCCAGGGAAAATAATCCATTCTATATACCATTATGATGCTTTTGTTTTGGATGATTATAAGCATGCTATGACGCGTAATTCGCGGGGTTATGACTTTGTATCATATTGCCATCAATGCCAAGTACTTGTCATGCTTGTGGTCAAGGTGTGAGTTTCATTACCTGTATCTTTATGGATATTTGTTAAAGACCCATTAACGTTGTCATAATTACAGGTTTAAAAATATTCATGTGTCAAATTGCTATTCAATACTGAAAACGTTGATTAGGAATGTCAGTGAAATCGTTATGTTAAGTATACATTGTATTAAACTGCTCCCATAAGGTAATGTAGTTTTATAAAATGAAAATACTTGGCTGTTTCTTTTATAAACTCTTTTCCAGGTATAGATTTTAACTATTCACTACAGTTCCATTTTTTTTCTTCTATCAATCTGCTCTGATGTATACATGTTACCTTCTCTAACATTCAATAATTATCCATCAATGTTTACTTATTGATTCCGGGGAAAATACCATTCTTATATTCCAATTATGATGCTTTTGTAGTAGATGATTATAAGCATGCTATGACGAGTAATTTCGCAGGGTTATGACTTTTGTGTTATATTGCCATCAATGCTAAGTACTTGTTTTATGCATGAAATTCGTTACCTGTATCCTTATGGATATTTGTAAAGACCATTAACGTTGTGGTAATTACAGGTTTAAAATATTCATGTATCAAATTACTATACAATACTGAAAACATTGATTACGAATGTATTGACAATCGTTATGTTTAGTATACATTGTTTTAAATTGCTCCCATAAAGTGATATAGTTTTATAGATTGTAATTATTTAGGCCTATTCTTTTTTTCCTTTAAAATCTAGAAATTCACCAGAATGATCTTTATTACTTTTCAAACTTAATGATCTACATGGATATGGACTTGGCCTTCTTGTCAATGTCGCATTTCGTACTCAAGACAGAATTGGCTATTAAACTGGTTCAATTATTTCTTCTGGGTCAAAATGGCACATATCAATTACAAACTCTTTTTGTTTTTGCCTTTTCCACCTCGCTTTTTTACAATATTTTTCTCTTGATATGCAGATATTCATGATAAATGAATATTTTCAATTCAGTTGTACAAGCGGGATTTTTCACCTGGATCCCTGCGATCCCTGGATGTCTGAATTTGCTGTGTTTTACATGTTGTAAAAAAAAATTCCTTTAACCAGCCAGGTGACATATTTAAAAAAACTATTCAAATAAGATCTTTATTGTAAATACACCGCATTGTCCTCTATTTTACAAATTACCCCAAAGTTAGGATGTGTAATTTGTTTTACGTTCGGTTGCACTTCCATGAGTGTTCTTATGAAGGTCTGCCCCTTTTATTTTGGAGTGGGCTTCCTCACTGTATTATGTACAATATGGAGCTCAACCATGTCTTCGTCTTTGTAATTTCTGTAATGCTCACGGAATTTGACTCGCCGTGTCATTGTATTTTATGCCAAACAGAGGTTTACCCTACGTATTTTTACCGCTTTTCTTCCTTTTCATTTCTCTTCGTTTTCTTTTTCATTATACATCATCATGCATGCTTTTTCTCCAACTCGCATTTCTTTCTGCTACATGTGGACGCTGTCATTTCCGTACTCCTGTACTATATTTCCTTGATAAACGTTGAGAGAATATTTTCTAAATCTTATGATGATGTCTAATTTAGATCATAGCAGTCGCTGCCTTTTCAAATGCTTGTGATGACGATTTCTTTGACTTGCATCGACCTACTCAATCTGACGATGGTCTCATACTTCTACTATTTCTTATGATAATCGTATCATTGATAACATTAACGTTTCTTCTGACAATTTAGAGTTCGACTTGACTTGGATGACCCTGTCCCAACGTGGAAATACTAACTATATAACCATTAATCAATTTTCTAATGTTTCGAAAAATTTTTAAATAATACTTTTTCACTACTCCATTTAAATATCAGAAGTTTGAATAAGCATTTTGATGAGGCTTCTTTCGCTGATAGACAACCCAATGCCAACCCATTTTCCCTGATTGGCCTCACAGAAACTTGGCTTAATTCCGATTCAAATCATCCATTTATATAAATGATTATGAATTCATCTATAAAAATAGGCAAAACAGAGTTGGTGGGGGAGTGCAGCTTACATTCGAAAGTCACTCAAGCTACAATATTTAGATGATATCTCAATTTGTAATAACATTGTTGAATCCCTTTTTATTGAAATTACGATTCCTGGTAATAAGAATATTATTGTCGGTATTATTTATAGATGTCCTAGCTCAAATACTCTAGAATTTTTCAATATCTGAACAATTTATTAAGAGATGTCAATTTTGACATAAAGATTTTTCTTGATGGGAGATTTAATATTGAACTTACTGAACCATGAACACAACATCGTTTCTCAAGATTTCTTGAATTAGTTTTTATCTGCCTCTTGCTTACCCGTGGTCTCTAAGCCAACACGTGTTACAAATATATCTGCTACTTTAATTGACAATATTTTTCCAATGTAATTCCACATCCAGATTCATATATAATTCTTTCCGATATAAATGATCACTATCCTATTGCAATGCATTACCAATTAAGGTCAGTCTATTCACACTAATAATTCTTCAATTTATCGACGTATAATTAATGATGAAAAGTTGGCACGTCTGGAATTAATCTTGAAAATTATGATTGGTCGTCTGTTTACTCTAATCAAGATATTAATAGTTCATATGATACTTTTGTCCACATATTGAATAATCAGTTGGACATTATCATGCCAAAACAAAAAATCAAAACAAGTTACAAGAAAACACCTAAACTTCCATGGATTTCCAAACTATTCTGCGCCTCAATTAATCGGAAGAATAATCTCTTTTATAAATATCGAATTAAGGTACTGAAAAATCGAAAGTAAAGTATACATCCATAAAAAACACATTTGACTAAAAAATCATTCGCCTTGAAAAGAGAAAATATTTTTTGACTCGTTTGGAAATGTTCAAAAACGATATGCAAATACATGGGTTATAAAACAAGCGATGAATTTGACTAATTCAAGAACGCGACATAAGCAAAAATCAAGCATAACAATGAAATTGTCGAAGACTCCAAAGACATAGCGAACATTTTTAACAATTACTTTTCTTCAATTGGCAACAATCTTGCTCAAAATATTCCCCCATGTAACAAAAATTATACTGACTTTTTAGGCCCTGCTAATCCTAATTCTATTTCTTTTTCCGACAAATAGACAAGAAATCACTAAAATTGTCTCCACCCTGCAAAATAAAAAAGTTCCGGCTTCGATGAATAAGTAATGTTATTTTGAAATCCATTATTCCTTTTATTGTAGACCCATTGGTCCATATCTTTAATTTGTCATTGTCTCATGGTAAATTTCCTGATTCCATGAAATTGGCCAAAAATAATTCCCTTGTTCAAAAAAGGTGATAAACTTGAATTAGGTAACTACGGCCAATCTCATTATTGTCTTCTTTTTCGAAATCTTGGAAAAGATAGTGTTTACTCGAACGCTGGCTTTCCTGAAGAAATATGATATTTTGTCTAACTTTCAATTTGGTTTTAGGGAAAAACACAGTACTGCTTCATGCTTTAATGTCTTTTGTTGAAAAATTTCCCATTCAATTGACTCGTCTTCTCACACCAGTCGGTAATATTCCTGGACTTCTCCAAGGCCTTTGATACGATTAAACCATGAAATTTTACTTTATAAACTCGCCAATATTGGTGTTCGTGGAAAGGCCTTGGAGTGGTTCAGGAGCTACCTTTAGAAACAGAAGACATTTGTTTCTTTAAATAACAACAAATAACAATTGATTTTAAAGATATTACATGTGGTGTCCCGCAAAGGAGCTTTGTTAGCGGCCGCATTGTTATTCTGTATATAAATGATTTTCATAAAATCGTCCAATTCTCTCTCATTCATTTATTTGCAGATGATTACTAAATTTAGTTTTTATTCCACATAGTGATCCAGATTATTCTTGTTGATGTAATTAACACTGGAGTTGCGGAAAATATTAAATTGGATAAGAGCATAATAAATTATCATTGAATCTTCTGAAGACAAATTACATGTTGTTTAGTAACTCCTAACTTCTTTACCAACTGACATTGTTTTTGACAAACACTCCTCTGAGAAAGTTTCTCATACACAATTTTTAGGTGTTTGGTGTTGATAATAAACTTTCCTGCGAGACTGCATATCGATAAATATTTGAAAAACCTATCTCTCGCAACGTTGCTAACATCTATATAGACCTTAAATCGCACCTTACC
>CALNVZ010003430.1:39916055-39930498 GCA_940671915.1 Paracentrotus lividus | reverse complement strand
TCTTGTTTTGATTTTTTCTTCGCCCTTGAATAACATAATGAACTGATTTTTAAAAAATCAATCACCAAATATTCGTAGGACTTTTTTCAGATTAAATACGCTTTAATAATGCACAGCAACCGACATATCACTAAAATACAATGTATACTATTTTACATAACTGCAATATAAATCTTAAACACAGCAAGTAAATTTGAAATAAAAGAAGAAAAACACGTTTGATTAAACGTGATAACACTAAATTAACTCAAATGTAGTTTTCTCACTTTATATATTCATAAAGATATGATTGCTTTAAATTTTATATCCTGAAATCAATTTATTATAGCTTAATTATGCTGCAAAAAGGTTCTGCATGGGCTTCATTTCAAGAATTATAGTAAAAATTATGATTTTATGCATAAATTAGTATAATTCATGTTTAAAGGCAAAAAATTATACCATTTTAGAAAAAGTAACACAACAGACTAATAGATTATATTGCATAATAAGCGTTAAGTGTTTGTATATCAAAAAGCCTTACATATCATGATCTCAAATTGATTAAAATTTCACGAACCCTATTCCATTATCTGAATATTATGTCAATTGAAACAGATTTGGCTATTCATGTATATAGCGTTGTACAACTTCGTCAAAGTCGTATCAATAATATATAAATTCACACTTATCACGAGCATTTAACCTATTCAAAATTCAGAATTTCAAAAAAATATTTCTAGGCCCCAAATATTTAAACTCTACATGTGAATTATAAACGTTTTGCAAAACCAAGCGACACGATTATTATGATACAGCTAGATTGAATAAAACATATAATAGACTATAATTAATCGAGATAAACCCTGCGCCACGGTAAGCACAACTTTGAAAAAATATACAAAAAAGACGTAACCTATCAAAATGAAGGGAATAATAATATCATCCATTAAAACGCGAAATTGACCCGCTATATCATACAAACTAAACATCGATCCTAATAATGCATGGGAATAGCTAAACATAATCCGATAAAATATCCTAAACACATATTAGAAACACATCGATATACATAGAAAAACTATATCTATAATCATCATTCACACGTATACATTCCTAATTAATACGTCTCCTAAATGATACCCGAAACTATAGCTATTATAGTCGAACGGTACTACTCAATGTATACGTTTTTGTTTCGATGAAGTATAAATGTTTGCCATACAGATATTTTCTACAATGAAATTTGTCATGCAATAAGATATCTCATTTCTATTCTATGTACCATAACTCTTCAAATTAATTGGAGGAGTCGTGAACTTACACTAATTATTGTCCCGTATTCACAAATGAGGCTTATTTATGCCATAGCTTAAATCTGTGGTTTAACTATGGCTAGTAAAATGCAACAAAATCTGTCTACGTTGCATGTTCCTTTATACACGTTTACGGGATTCTGGAATCGTGCTTTCATGGTTGGACAACTTTTTTTTTACTTATTATTAATATTTATTTAATAGTTTAGTTTTTAATAGTTTTAGTACTAAAAGTTCTGATAAATAAAACATCTACTTTTCGGGATTGTGTAAGGTTTTGCTAGCCATAGTTAAACCACAGATTTCAGTTATGGCTTAATGTAAAACATCTTTGTTAATATGGGCCAATGGATCCCAAAGATAGCTCAAGGTAGATCAAGCTGAGGGAAGCTCCCCCCAATTAAGTCTATGTAAGTATAAATTCATAATTATTTTTCTCGCTTTTTCCCTTAAATTACAACAAAGATAAGCCCCCTACACTCGTTACAATGTACTGTACAATACGTAAAATGTATCTTTTTTAAAACATAAATTACAGCTATGTCACAATGGTTATAAAATTACGAAAAAAGAATAATAATAACCCCCCCCCCCCTCGTATTCAGAGCTTACTTATCATAATATGTAAAAGCAACAAATAGTGATATGTATGCCATTCAAAGGACAATATATATGTTTGCCATATACATGTTATGGGTATAATCTCTGAACAAATAAAGCCATTATAGAGGATTAATCATTGTTTACAGGCCCTCATGTTTATATATTTAAGTTAAGAGAAATGGAGCAAGGCTCCCAGAGAGCAAAATGTACGCATTATATATACATACTTCCTCAAATATTGTGGTGGACATTCTTCATACCATTCATAATGAAAATACAATTGAACATGTAAATCCTAATAAAAGATAATACTACCACTAGATCGAGGGCACAATAGTTTCGGGCCTATGCAATCTCGGGCTCCATGAACATCTCCATAAATAGAGTGAGAGGGAGAGTAAAGATGAAGGGAGGGTGGAAAAACTACTTCCAAGACATTGAATTAAGAAATATTTTGTTTCTGTATAGATTGTATTCGAGTACATCATTGTGGCATCATTTTGGATAATTATCATCCTTATGATGTTAACCCACATATCAATCAATGCGTCAACCCCGTTATCGCCACGACAAATCAGTTATATAACTATTCCTACCTAAAACCCATGTATCACAATACATATATCATATCGGAATAAAGATGGTTGTAATTGATTATGAAAAAGATTAATTCAGGTATTGGTTGTTAGATGAAAAGCACAAACAAGTTTACGGAAATCGAGTTTGATATACGTTCTGCAATCTACATGGAGACCTCGTGGATAATTCATTAGTAGCCGTTTGGTGTACACTGCTGTCTTTGCTGCTTACTTTGAAATATATATATATATATATATATATATAACTAACAATTGAAAACAGGGTAAACATTCGATGTAAATGTCCTGGGTTTCTGTGGTTTTATTACCATTATTTTTGTTCAACATACGCCCTTCTTTAACCCATCGAATTTATGGACCCATGTTAATAATGAGGAGCTGACTTGGATATGCAATATTACTGGTTGCCTTTATGGTGTATGATCTGTTACTGAACTCATAATCGGTCATAATAGCGATACCATTCGGATTAGAAGTCTTGGCCCAATAGAGGGCGCCATTGAATTGACTGATATCTCGAAGATATTTTCCAGCATCACTGTCTCCGGTAAAGTAACTGGTCAGTTCAACAGCATCATTAACTGATGTGCCATCGTGTAAATCCTTGTAGAATGATCTCCACTCGTTGAAGTCACAGAAAAATATGCGCCGTGGGTCTCCTGCCAAAAATATAAAAAAGCTGCAACCTTTAATTAAGAAGAAAATAAATTGATCGATTTGTTGATGTGATCATTGCAATCATATTTTATTGCCGAATAACGCAAGGAAAGTATAAATCAATCAAAATTGATCAATCATAATAATTTTTTAAAATCGTTATTGAACTGTAAAAAGTCGAGACATTGACTTTTAATAAAGTATAATATATCAAATAATTGTAGGTCCTGATTCAATTTCCAGAACTAATTCATTTTTATGTAAATATAAATGCACCAGCAATAGTAGGGGAGACCGGGTATGGACGTTACAAAATTCACATTTTGGGCCAGATAATTCTAATGAAAGAACTCACGCACTCCATATTGGGTCTGTAGTTAGCCTATTATGTTGGCCAAAACCTGAGGCATATAAAACTTGAAAACATGTAAACACTAATTAACTACAGCTTAATTAGTGAAGACATTTTTTTGTAACAACCTACCCCATATACGGGGTAGGTTGTTACACCATACGGGGTCAATTGTTACAATATGTAAACATACGGGGTAAGTTGACAATTTGTAAATCTCTTATACCATACTTTAATTTCAACTTTCCAGTTTCTTGACATCGTTAACAGTAGATCAAGTAGAGCTCTAGAACAGACAAAAGTAATAATAGAAAAATAAGAATATTAACACCTGGAAATTGAGACAAAATGTAATTCTACATATGTAATGTAACTGGGGTAAGTTGTTATATCAACATGGGGTAGGTTGTTGTAACAACCTACCCCATGGGTGATTTTACACACAGAAATCAACTGTCCAACAGTCATTAGGCAGAATTACAGGGCATGGCTAGGGAGTATATTAGTGACATACATAAACTATATTTACAATACCAGACTATCATCATGTGCCTTCAGTTGTAAGAGCTATTACAAATTTCAATTTTTATCAAAAATTTACTTTGAACTGTAAAAAATGGTTTTTGTTTATTTACTTTTTAACAAAACAACGGAGAACCCTCACGACCGGCAGTTCATCACAGCTATGTGTAGGCTGTATATAGATGCCAGTTAGCACATCCTCTCTTGTTCCATCTTAGCACACTGAGAACTGTAACAACTGACCCGTGTAACTTCCATACCCGGTCTCCCCTACCTACTTACGGCGAGCTCTATAATAGCAATTGAAATAAAAAATAGCAGCCCTATGGATATACTGGTACATTTCTGAAAGTAAGTTGTTTTGGATCCATTTGCAAATTCAGTTTTGAAGGATACAGTTTTGTGTACAATAGCAATGGGATATACAATAATAGTTCTTTCAGCTTTACTTTCAACATGACGAAAAACCAGTCCCATGGCATTAATGGTAAATATACAATAATCTGCAATCAATCCACTACCGAGGAACACCACGAGATGTATGGGTAATCAAGCAGTAATCCTGACCAGCAAGATTCAATTTGAGCATGAGCATAATGTGCACGAGGAGGTGAATCATTCAATTAAATATTCAAATTAAATCATCAGCTATAATTATAAAGCAGACATACGGTTGAGATCAATGCTTAATCCAGTGAGTGCATGGAATGTTTGTTCCTGTTGTTGATATACTACCTCCTTGTTTCTGGTCCCGTTAAGAGCTTTGCGATAAACACTGTAATCCATGGTCCAGTACAAATAACTGAAAAATATAATTTAAGTTATTGATATCATCATGGATTACAATTCTGTCTGCAAATGTTTTGTTGTATCTTTTCATTTCTTTAATCGGATGAGCATCAAATTCATCAAAATTTTCCTCTATCAACTGCTTGGAGACTAAGCTCCATGGGGGGGGGGGTGTTATATATGGCTAAAGACAGTGAATTTGGAAAACCTGTTTATTTTCAAATTTCACGAACAAGCTAATGTATCTATAATTTTAAAATGCGAGAGTGAAGCGCAAGCTGAATTTTTTTGGATATTATAAACCTGAAAACAGTGCATTTTTATTTTTTAGTTGTACCATGGCTTTTTAAAGATAGGCCTACTTAATATCTATCAACAATGCAGAGCGCGAAGTGCGAGCCGAAAATTTGGCTATATCAACCTGAAAACAGGTATTTTAAGCACTTTTTGTGCTTCTCATATAGAAGATCTTAATCTCTTGACAATGCGAGCGCGAGCCGAAATTTTTGATTATTAACCCGAAAATATTGGATTTTGAGGTTGTTTTTTACTACTTTTATAAAGAGATACTTAATCTCGTTAAACAATGCGAGCGCGAAGCGCTAGCCGAAAATTTGGCTATATCAACCTGAAACAGTGCATTTTAAGCGCTTTTGTGCTGCTCATATAGAAGATACTAATCACATAAACAATGTGAGGCGCGATTTACAGATTTTTTGCAAAGCTTATTTATAAAGCAGAAATATATTTGATATATTTAAGCGTGTTTTGTGCTACGCTCCTAAAAAGGATATATCTTGTGGCGATTCTTTAAAGTGAACCTTTTTTGGAAAAAATAAAGTTTTCCTTTTTTTTTTAAGCTGCACTTTTTATAGAGCATTGTCTGGAAGTTTCATGAAATGCATTTTTATCTTAATTTTACAAATTTTCATGCTCATTGCATAAATTAACATGCAAAAATTTGAATAGAAAAATGGTACGTAAAATATCATTTGTTTGACCCTGACTTGATTTTATATGCTGGTCTCTACTTGATTATGTCTTGTACCCTTTTTTAACTTCATTCCTTTAAATCTAGATGAAAAAAATAGTGTGTTGAATTGATTGTTTTAAGATAATTAACTAAAGAATTAATTGCCATCAAATGTCACATACGTGACCCAAAACACGAAAAGTTAACGCCCCCCCAAAACCATGGTTCTATTATTATTACAATTTTTTCTCCAAAGCTAGATATAATGTGCCTTGCATTCTCCCAATATGAAGCCATGATAGCTTTTAATTTAGTTATAATTAACTTTGAAATTGGTCACACACGTGACCCACGGGTCAGTGTGTGTGACAGCTATGTCATGCCTTAAAAAAGGACCAGGCTATTCGGCATTCTTTGAAAAGTGAACCTTTGGGGACAAAAATTTTTGCTTTTTGATTTTAAGCTGCATATCAAATAGAGCAATGTCTGTAGTTTCATGAACTGATGTTTTTTCGTGATTTTTGCAATGTTTCATGCCCATTTGAATAAATTAACATAAATGATAATTAAATGAAAAAAGTAAATAAATATCATTTTTTTAACCCTGACATGGAATGGATATGCGACTTCCTTACTTGATTATGTCATTATATTATTATTTACCTCTATTTCCTTTAATCTTAGCCCCAAAAATAATGTTGTTAAATTGATTATATTAAGATCATCAACCCTGGAAATAATTGCCTGCAAAATCCACACACAAGTAACCAGAAACACAAAAAGTTTATGCCCATTCTTAACCATGGCTCTGGTAGTTTTATAATTATTTCTTACCTTGCATCTCACTAAATATGAATCCATGACAAGTTTTAATTTGATTAATAATTAGCAAACAAATTGGTCACAAACGTGACCCGCGTGGTGGGGGCGGTCATAAATCTGATTATTTTCACTTTCATTGGCTGAAATTAATTTATTTTAGCATTATATGCTCAATGGTTCTGCAATAATTTTTGCGAAAAAAAAGAACAAAAAAAAAGAAAACAAACAAACAACAAAACAAAAAGTCGAAAAACAAGGAAATACATAAGAAATTCATAAACAATGATACACAAGAATTTAGTCTTCGATATCCAATCTTTTTTCGAGTTAACAATTTGTTAGAATCCTATAAAGATTATGCAAACACGTAAAATTAGGCATTCGCAGAACGCTGTTAGTTTGTCAATTAGAAAAAATTATGACTTCATGCAATGCGTAAATTAGCATAATTAATTCATATAAAATAAATCTAATTATTATTATTGGGAAAACTTAACATGGGCTTTCTTTGTAGTTACATCACCACACTACCGCATCGTGCAAATTTTCGGGTGCGCTCCGCGCGATCAGAGAGCCAGATCTTATAGGGGCATATGGTCGCCCCTCCCTTACCGCCCTCCCCCAGTGCTTGGACAGCTGACCAAAACACCCCATTGGACGACTAGGGTTGAGTTTACAAAAATTTCACCACAGCGGAATATAGTATTTGCTCAATGTACATTAATTGCATAAAACATAATAATATCCATTTTTCTGACAATTTGCCCCCCCCCCCCCCCCCCCCCCCCCCCCCCACCCCCCCACCCCCCCCCCCCCCCCCCTCCCCCACCCCCACCCCACCCCCCCCCCCCACTATGAATATTAATGATGTTACTTATTATGGTTATTATGCAGATAATGTACATTATAGCAATATACAAATCCGACTAGTTTTGGTTGAATTGTGTAAAACTCAACCCCGATGGCATTCATGTTTAGGGGTATTTGATGAGACTCGTATTAGCATACATTATCAACTATAAGACCACTTATTTAGATTAATATATGTATATTTTATTTAATTCTTTAGTTTTTATATATTTATAGTTCATATAGAAATTATTATTAGAATAGTTTTATATTATTTGATTAGTTTTTAGTTTTTAGGATAGATTAGTTTATTATTTATACATGTAAATGTATTTATTATTTTTTGAATTATTTTTTTTTTTGTTAATTTTATATGTTTCGATTGTTCATAAATTTATTTTTTTATTTATAGTTTAATTTATGATTTATGATTCATTAGAATGTTTTAGTTTTTAGTTATAACTATGTATTTTAGGCATATATGTTTTTAGTTTATTTATTCCATCTAGATAATGTTTTATCATAGTTTATAATTAATAGTATACTAATTAATAATTTAAATATAATCATAGTAGTAGTAGTTTTTAATATTTTTTAGTTTTATAGATTTTTTTTCTTTATTTTATATATTTTAGTTAGTTAAATTTTTAATATTTTATATTTTATTTTTTCTTATTTATGTTTTATCTTATATTTTTTTTTAGGTGTAGTTTTATGATAGCTAAATTTATTCACTTTAGTTAATTTAGCTTTTTTTATTATTATTTAGATACAATATCATTATTATTTTCTTATATTACAATTTATTTATAATTTTATGTTAAGTTTAGTCATTAGTATATAGTTTTTACATCTTTATCTTATTTTTATTTATGGATGAATTTTCTAGTTTTTTATTTTTTATTTATTTTTATAACTTTTTCTTTTAGATATATTATTTTTTTAATTTCACAGTTATTAGATAGTTATTTCTTTGTATTTAAATTTTATTTTCCCTAGATCTTATACCGTTTTTATAGTTTATAGTTCAGAATTATAGTTGTATTTCTAGTATTTTTTTCTCTTTTGTTTATCATAATAAATATTTATTATATTTTATTAGTTTTTCTTCATATTATTCATTATATTAGCAGATTTTCATTAATTTAATAGAGTTTTTTTTATTAGTATATATTTTTTGTTAGAATTTATTAATTTTATTTTTAATATAGATTTTTAGCTTATACTAGTTATATTTTTTAATACAGTTGCATTTTATTCATTTCTTTCATTTATCTATTTTATTAGACTTGTTAGTTATTATTAGTTAGTTTAGTTATTATTATTTTAGCTAGCTGTCTTTTAATAATTAGAGTTTTATTAGAATATAGTTATTAATAGTTTTTAGTCATAATTATAATATTATTTCATATTTATCTTTTTTTATTTATTTTATATTTTATTTATCTCTTTATATAGTTTTTAGGTATTGTTTAGGTTCACACACGTGACCCACGTAAATGTCACACACGTGACCCCGAACATCACGCATACAAATGAGTGATGAGAGAGAGAGAGAGAAATTTCAGAGATGATCTCCTATTCCGTGAGTTTATTTTGAGCTTAAGAAGGTCCATAATGCTATCTCACAGCAATAAGAACTTTCATTCACTTCTTTAAAACTCACAGGAATTTCAAAATGAAATTGAACTTTCAAATCCATAGCCGTTCTGTGCAAAGTCAACACGTGACCCAACTTCTTTACTCTGACCTTGAACATGCATATTGTCAAACTATAAAAAATATTTACAAATGATAGCCAACAAATCATGATTAGCGATGATTAAACTTAAATCAATATATTTTTAAATGTTAGAGTTATCAGCCATTTAAAGTCAAGATTTTGCATTATTTCGGTCACACACTGTGACCAAGAATGGCTCTTGTTAAAACCAACAATGAGGTTTCAATGAGCAAAACTTTTTGTATATTAGCCTGAAATGAGTCAATTATAGTGTTTATTTTTTGTATTCTTAAAAAATTTATCAAATATGCTTAATGACACCAAGTTTGAGCGCTATGTGCCTAAAAAATCAGGATAGGCATATCTCATCAAATAGTAAGTCAAGCACAAACACAAGCTGAAATATTGACTAAAAATAATGGATTCTTAGTATTTTATTTATTTGTTTGTTTGTTTTGCTTAAATGTTGGTTGTGTTGTTGTTGATTGTTTTGTTTTTTTTTGGGGGGGGGAGGTATAATCGTCATGACCGAGGATAGGCATTTAACAGTATAGGCTATCACTTAACAAAAAATAATCCGAGCGCAGAGCGAGAGTTAAATTGGAAGCATGCTTTTGTAGTCCTCATGAACATGATTTAATCAGGTAATGCGAGCACGAAGCGCTCTCGAAAACTAAAACTGTTTATTTACTTTTTAATTTTTAGTACTGTTACTCTTCTTCTTTCCCTCTTTTTTCCCCTTTACTCCTCCCCCTTTCCCTTCCTTTTCTCTTCTTTCTCTTCTCTTTCCCCCTTTTTTCTTTTTTTTTGCGCCGCCAATAGGGGGGGGGGGGGCGGCCCCCTTGGCCCCCTTAGATCCGCCACTGAGCCTGCGCCTTTGTATGTTTCTAATAGTAATATGGCGCAATATAAATGCTGTGGATCATCATCATCATGTACGAGGGTATTAACTTTTTTTTTTTAAAATAATTATAATAAACCTTTTAAAATTTCTTCTGAAATGGCATACTTTTGCAATATTAATTAAACTGAGCTCCAATATTGATATCATATCATCGAAAACCTATTATGGGGGAAAAGATCATGTCAATATCTTCTTCTGAAATTGCAGGACAGCTATTATTATCGCCAATTAACCTGGTGTTGTATTGTGCGTGCTAATGTGGACTTTATATTGTAGTTGCTCTCATACTTCATCCGCGGCCGTCCATAGGCATGATAGGCATAATGAACTTTGTTAAATGAAGGTTTTGGCAACAAGATTGATAATTTGATATTGTTTACATTTCCTTGTTCTACTTTTAAATGCTTACGTTGATGAAGTCCTCCGCATATGCATTACGATTATCTCTACTCATTATATTCTATTATATATGTATTATCATATTCGATCGATCCTCAACATTCATCTATGTAATCAGATCTATTATTATATTATTATTAGCATACAGCAAGATTAAACTGCATCATTTTTGAAAAATTGAATGTTATTTAGACTTCAACTGAACATATCCCCTTGTTTGGACAATACCAAGTTACCTCTGTTAAATGGTATCAGCTTTGCTAGACAAGGGCGCAATTTAGTTGTGCTACAAATTCTTAAACGCCTAATATCACTAAACTTTAACTTACCGCAGTTCCAATGGAGACAAGACTGAACACATTGATGTCTATATATAACTCTGCACTCAGAATGCATAACTCATACCCTATCTCGAAAACGCACAAGCCAATCTGCCACTCCCGCCCCAAATCCCTAAACAGTCCCGCATCTTTTCCACATGACTGAGAGCCTAATGTTACCGAGAGTATAATAGTGTCGAGGTCACAATCACCACAAAAATTCCCTTACTGAAGGTAATCGATATCCATCTTACTGATAATCAGCACTAACAGCATACACCTGTCCCTACATTTATCTCATAATTTGAAAACTCATAAAGAAATATTAGTAAAGGAGATACAATCATGTACCGGAGCTATCACCTACGAGACTTGGCAGCCATCAGCCGCGCGCAAGGATCTGAGAAGTTTTTTTCCTATTCCAAGGGTAAGCAACGGGGTTCAGAAGAGTCAGGGAAGCCATGAAACCAAAAAACTCTTTGCGAGCGGAACCATAGGCGACGGCAAAACAGACGCGGCAGCCTGCACGTGCAGAGTTTTTAGACAATCCCCACGAATTTATAGGCCTATATATTTCTGAGCCTAAATACGTAGAATTGATTTAAAAACGAATTTTATAGCAGTAGCTGGAGTATCTTTGATACCTGTCATTTATGATGCAGTCTGACGCGTCCGGAGCAGCCCCTGCGAGCCCGAAATTTGAGTTTATAATAAAATAATATGGAATATAAATAAAGAGGCACTCTTTTAGTTATCTTAACTAATATTTTAAAAAAGATAATTTGTTCCATTGTAATGCCCGCTCCATCCCCTAAGTATCGCACTGAGCCAGCGACGCCACCTAGGCCGCGACATGCTGAAAATATTGAACTCAAACAATTGAACGTTATTCTGTATCGGTCATTTATGATTTAGTATCACGCGACCGCGCGAAGCCCGGAGACCAACGAAAAATATTTGCGGTTTTAAAGAACCTATATTGACTAAACCACATTAAATAAACAGGCACGGTGAGGCCCACTTTCTCCACTCACTAAGTGGAGATCCTCTTTCATTCTCTCTTAACGCGACTGCGAGTGTTAATTACCGACCAAATCTCGCCCCGATTTACTAAGGCGGGACCCCGAAACCCACCCTTATACTGACCTTAAAACGAGCCAATTATTCTGATAACAACAATTTTAGATGTGTGGACCCCCATTTTGTCTCGCATCCTATGATAGGCAGCGAGCGCGGAAGCTGCAGAGCCGCAAATCTTTTTGGACTCCCCACCAGCCCGCATTAAGCCTCCCGTGTTCCATAAAACGTATATGGCCCAGTATAATAAGGGGCACTTTTGGTATTACAATTATTTTAAAAAGTATAATTGCTTGTTATTGAGTAGAACCCTATTAGTTGCAGTAAACTGTCGGCAGCATCAATCCGCGATGCAGAAAATTTTGAACTCAAACATGAGTTAATTTGTTGTCGATATTATGATTTTATTATCAGCCCGGAAAAAGCGCGAAGGCGCGAGGCCTAAAAAATATTGGCGCGTTTTTTAATAGATATATGGAACTAAATAAAGGGCTACTTTTCTGTATTATATTAAGTATTTTTTTAGATAATTGTTAGTCGTATGTTAAACCCTATTAAGTATCTCAGAGCGCGCAAGCCTGGCTGAGCCGAAAATTTTGAGCTCAAAATTTGCATAGAAGACGTTATTTGTCCCTGGTCTTCATAATTTTAGTATCCGCATAGCCCGCTGAATAGCCGCGAGCCAGAATCAATATTGAGGTAGTTTTAAATGATATATGCGAATCAATAAACAGGCACTATGCTGGAGTAACTTTTCTATGTTCGCCACCCCCTCTCCTCCCCCAGAAAAAAGAGAATATAATAATGTCGAACGGATGGCGGTCCACTTCAGCAGAGAAAGAGAGCATGGGGAGGAAAAAAGATTAAGAAAGATGGAGACTTAACATCCTTAGAGCCAAGTTTCTGTCCCTCTCCCTCCTCAACTTCTCCTTGGGAATAAGTGATGGATGCATAATGAAAATAAGTTCCATATAAATTACATAAATAAAAATAAAATATAAATTTTTACAAGTTAAAAAAAAATAGGAGCCTTAAGATTAAAAAAAAATAAAAAAAAATCGGTCCTCCGTCGATTTTTTTGGGGGGGTTGCAACCCGGCCCCAACCCCCAACAATAACTAAATGAATACCGACATTCATGGATGGCGAAGAAAACGTATAAATTATCGACATTATGTTTTACCCCTAAATTAAGCAGAATGTAAATTTACTTTTTCCCCACTGCAAATTCATGATTTTGACATATTATGAAGCGCAATTTGATTTCCACAAAAGGCGTTAATCCCACTTTGTACTATTTTCGAGTAAAATCAAGGTTTTTTTTTTTTCTATTTTACCACCTTTTCTCACTGTATTCCGTTGTAACTTTATTTTGATATTTATAATCTAGGCCTTTTTCGATAATTAAATCATGTTTTGCGCTAAAAAACTCAAGCTATCGATTTTAATTGGTAGAAGTTATTATACATTTACATTTTTATGGATTTCGCTCCTTGGACAATAAAAACCTCTTAGGTCAACAATGACACTTTTTGCAAATATTATTAAAGTCCTATAATGATAAATGAAATTCAACAAATGACAACACAAGATCAAATATTGACTACCAGAGTATAAACTGCATCTCTTTCTGTATGATGACCATACGTGGATTAGCGCCTTTTGGAATCCAAACCGTTCTGCGATTTAGCTACCTTTGGAATTTTACAAATACACACTTAATATTGTACCCAATTCTTGTTCAATCTTCCTTCCAAATTATTATTCTTTTATCCCATTTATGCGCAATCTTGATCACATGACGATTGCTACGCCAAATATTCGCACGCTTCAAATATAAAATCCATATTTGGTGGAAAAAGTGAGATAATTTTTTTTAGCTCCACCTTTTTGGATCAAGCTCCAATTCATTTTATTGTATATGATCCACTAGTATAAACCTTGAGAGAACCAATAATCACCCACCTGATAGAAATTCATTCCAAAAATATAAAAACATCACAAAGGAAAAAAAGCTAAAGCAAAATTTCCATGTCTGCGAGGATATATTTGCTGAACCACTTGAGATAAGTCTTACGCCGATATAACACAATTTACAGTATTAAATTACAAAAAATCGTCGTAATATTGGGGTATTAAAAATTTACCATTTACCGTGCTCTAACGGACATACTTTTGTTCTCTTATAAAACAACCTGTTCTGTTAAATTGACTCAGTAACATTTCCCGATATAAACATAGTGTGTAAAATCTCCTCTTTTTTTTTTTTGGCGATCTGGGCGGGAATGTCCAAGAAGCTTCCCCAATGGTGACTCAGGCGTATCAGCCAGTGGGGAAGGGAGGTAAAATTTTCCTCTTTTTTTTTTTTTTTGTATTAATACAGCTGTCACAATGCAGTATTCAAGTTTGTGTTTCATAACATTATTTGTAGACCTAGAAAGTATCTTGCCCTGAAAGACCATCTCGCCCGCCGTGTAATAACTACAGAAGTGCCAACCGACAATCATTAGCCTGTCTTATATCAGTGGACCATATTCTCCCTTGTGTTTCCAGTCCCGGT
>CALNVZ010003430.1:39886460-39902602 GCA_940671915.1 Paracentrotus lividus | reverse complement strand
CAGCCTATTTCATATTTAAAATGGCAGCGTTTTACAGTATAATTATCAGGAACTCGTTGCTTATTACCTGCTCGTAAAACTGTCAAGGTGAAAGAACAGTCGGTGTTGTTCAAACCGCTACTGTCTGTCACTGTGTAGGTGACTGTGATAGGATTGTCAAGGGTAACCTCAAGTCCAGATGGATGATCAGGTATGATTGATGCGATCCCAGCATCATCTGTAGCGGTCGGTGGTGTCCAAGTGAAGGTATGAGTTGTAGTACTATCACCAACAGGAATGGTATATGTCTGGTTTGAAGGACATCCACTAACCTCTGGAGGGGTGATGTCTAATATAATATTAAGACAGATAAATTAATAATAATAATCATGAATTACTGATTTTATGATGTGTTCTTTTATATTCAATATTTACCGTTTAAAACGTTTTTTTTTTTTTTTTTTTAAAGTGTTATTTCGTACTGCACTGATATCGGCGTTACAGTCGGGGAAAAACCGGTTAGCGGGTATTAACAAGAACATTATAGTAATACCGTTATTACATTCTAAAAACTGAAGGGGTCTTTTTAGCACTTCAGAGGCTAATACCCCCGTCACACGGAGCTCGTTCCTACTACGTCCTTGCAAATTTTGCCGAACGGGCATAGTCTGTGTGTAAACTGAGTGGACGTAGTAAATACTTCTTACGATCTGTTTACGAACTTCATGGACTAGCTCGGTCGGATTTTCAAAAAAGTGTTACAAAAAATCGGGCGCCCATCTCGTCCTAAAATTTAACGGGGTGGCAACGTACCTGAAACGAGATGGACGTACTACAAACGAAATTGCCGTACTTAAATCGTTCTAAAGATGTGCTAGGACGTCTTACAAACGAGCATTGTATATTAATTATCAGCTTGAAGTTACGAAGACGCATGAGGTCTGGCAAAAACGGGCTAGGGTTTTTAGGGGAAACGGGCACGCATTTGCGTTCAACACGTTCTAGACACGGATAATGACGTACGCAGTAAAAACGAGATGAACTTTCTGGAGGTCGTTTGGTCGACGTAAGAACGAGTAAGAACGGATTTTGACGGATTAAAAACGACCCAGAACTAGTTAGGTCGGGACGAAACGCATTGGAAACGAGTTGGAACTGATTAATACTGCAGACGAGGCAAAGACGTGATGGACGTATTGAGGACTGTATACGAACGTTGTTCATCTTAATCCAGAAATAATTAGGTCAAATGTACGCGTTCTTTTTTTGGACCAATGGCCGTTTTTCGTATTTATTCTAAAAGTTGTGAGATTTCTGTAATTGTAACAATAATGTGTGGCAATCAAATAGCTGACCTATTCGCTTATAGGGGAAGGTGGGGCATAACGGACCCTAGGGGCAAAACGGAACTTTCTCATAGCTTGACATCAAAAGTATTTCTTTCTATAAAAATGATTGCCAGTTAAAATGAGGCATTGCTGCACCAATTTACCATGAAGTTTCATCGAAAAAAATCAGTACCTACAGAGGGGGGTGCCATTCAAAATTTGTACCCTCTGATGTAGGGTATTTCTGCTTGGGGCAAAATGGAACCAATGGTGTGGGGCAAAAAGGACCATAATTGGCTGACCCTGGGGTGAATTTGGTGTGCTCGCATCCCCTTCTGGAGACTTCCAAAAGTACATTTATTTTGCCACTTGAACAAATTTTGACAATCAGTCCCCAGGAGTTGATTATTTCTTACGGGGGCAAAACGGTACCCCATAATAGGGTACCATTTTGCCCCAACAAAATATGCACGGAGTCAATTTTGCCCCACTAGTGGGGCAAAACGGACCTTTTCCGATATTTTTCTCAGCTTCATTTTGCCGGAAGTATGAAAGAGAATGAGAATTATTTGATCGATTGTTTATCAAACTTCAATAAGAACTCGTCAAGGAAATATCATTTTTATAGTCTTGCTCTATCTGTGAGCTCACAGAAGCCATTGAAGTTACGTGGTCCGTTATGCCCCACCTTCCCCTACTACTATCACACTGAACAATTTTCTTACCATGTTATTGAATTATTGGGCAGAACGGGCTTAATCTATGTAGGCCCTACACACGGAGTGGACGTACTTGAGACCTATTTTAATCTGCTCAGGACTTTAATAGCACGGGCTTGGATAGCAATACGTTTCAATTTTTAAATAGAACGGCATGTCATATTCCCGTCACAACTGAGCTAGTTCTCACTGCGTCTTGTTAGTTCTTGTTGAACGGGCTGAATCTGTTTACAAACGGACTGAACGTAGTACAGACCTTTTAGAATCTAGTACAGACTCATTTACAATCTGTTTACGAACGTGGCGAACGGGCCCGAAAGGAGAGAAGGAAAAGGCATTCCGATTTTTTTTAACATGTTCAAAAAAAATCGTACTGGCTTCCAGTTCTAAAAATTAAACGTAGTGCAACGTTCCTTAACGGGTAGGACTTACTCTGAACGAGAAGGACGGTACTACGAACATGGTACCCTAACTTTTATCATGCTGGCGCATAGGCACTTTATTGACGGTTTGGAGTGCTACGAAAGGTATAGAGTGAACGAGCTGTTTACTCGGTCTGAACTGGATAACAACGTATTGCGGACGCGATAAAGACGGAATTGATGTAACGAGAACTATTTATGAACTGCCTGGTATCGTATTCAAGAAATTATTTTTCAAAGTTATAAGTTCCAACCCGACCAAAGCCCGTTCAGCAATTTTTTAAAGAACGGGCAAGAACGTTATAGAACGAACCTCAGTGTGACGGCCCCCTAAAATCAGTGCTTTTAAAAGAGCTTGCCTAGTGACTGCACTCAAAGTTGGTTTAGCACTTTCACGCGAGCTGTAAATGGCGTGACTTTAGCAAAAATGGCGTGACTTTGTTGAGATTCGAACCTGGGTCCCCTGCACGAAGACGTTGACAATTAAGCACATTTGACCATTTTACATTCACGATTTCTAGCAGATCAATTTTTGCATGATGATTTTCTTCAAATTTGCCATCGTCATCTACTATGCTGTCATAATCAAAAAAATTAGGGAGACCTCCGCTGGTCTATTGGTTACGTCATCGGTACTCTTGCATGTCTAGGTGGGCACCGTTCGAATCCCATACCGACATTGATTTTTTTTGTTGAAAATTATCCTTTGAGCAGTGCTAAAATGGCACTTCAGGTGCTGATATAGCACTTCAAGTGCAGTCACTATACGAGCAGCCATGAATTAGCACTTTAGTTTTTAGAGTGTATCATTATAATAACGACAGAATCTGTTAAATAATGACGCCCCCCCCAAAAAAAAAAAACCCCTCCTTATCACGGGTGAACCAACACACTGTCCCCATCATTCTTAATCCATTCGCCCATGTACACTTCTTGATGTAATACATGCTTTGCCCCGAAAATACAAATGTGAAGAGGTCATTTCCAACAGGTACTACATCCATGCATATTCGTTAATTCGGACAAAAACACGTTTTTTTAATTTTTCATTGATAGGAGTGTCTGTTTGGAATGAAACTTTTACAGATTATTCTACTCTATGATACTAAAGGGAAACCAGTCTCACAAAAATCTAGGTCTACAAGTTTTTCTGTAAATGAATTTTTAATTTCTGGTTCTGATGGATGTAGTACCTTTTGAAAACGATATGTCTAAGAGTATGTAAATTGCCATGAACCTCAGCAATTTTTTATTCAAAAAGGATCTTTTTATACTATTTCATATAGCTTAAAATATATGCCATGTTAAAAGAAAAAAAAAAAAATCAAACGTTGCATTGAGTGCATAAGTTTTAAAATATTCACTGATGCTCTGGTGAACCCAGGCAACTACGCATTATTTACATGCAATAAAAACAAATACATGGGACTACATATACGTGGTCGTAGTACCTTTTGGAAACGAACTAAAATGAATGTAGTACCTTTTGGAAAGGAAATTTTTTAAATTAATTTTTAAAGTATTTTTTTTCCCACCCTGCCCATTGAAAATTCATCTTTATGTTTGTAACAGTGTGTAGAGGTGCTAAAAATGAGTAGATTAATGTCTAAAAATGAATATTGATGGAAAATGGATGTAGTACCTTTTGGAAATTAGCTCTTTATGTATCATCATCCGTTGAGACTGTTATTGCATAATATCCTATTACTTTTTTTATTACCACACTGTTTTTGTTACTAAAATAAGTTTATTTCGTTTTCCGTTAAACGTACCTCACCCGTATTTTCCCCCGTGTTCACAGCATCTCATACAATAAATTAGATTTCTGGATTACACGAGAATGATTATTTCAATATGAATTTTTTTTAAAAACCATTATTATAAAATTCCAATTTATCTGTGGTAGGCATATATGGACACGTTTTGCATCTTTTATCTTTACATTTATATAGTCAACATTTTTTTCTGGTATAATACATACCTACATGTATCATACCAGAAAAACCTACATTATACGAGAATAACCCTTACAAAAATGTCGTGTGGTACCATGCAACGGTACCATACAAAATACCACAGGATTTTTCTATGGTTTTTTGGCACAAATACCACACAAAATACCATACAGAAGTACCATACAGCCAAAATACCATATGATTTCCTATGGTTTTTTGGCACAAATACCACACAAAATACCATACAGAAGTACCATACAGCCAAAATACCATAGGATTTCCTATGGTTTTTTGGCACAAATACCACACAAAATACCATACAGAAGTACCATACAGCCAAAATACCATAGGATTTCCTATGGTTTTTTGGCACAAATACCACACAAAATACCATACAGCCAAAATACCATAGGATTTCCTATGGTTTTTTGGCACAAATACCACACAAAAATCCATACAGAAGTACCATACAGCCAAAATACCATAGGATTTCCTATGGTTTTTTGGCACAAATACCACACAAAATACCATACAGCCAAAAATACCATAGGATTTCCTATGGTTTTTTGGCACAAATACCACACAAAATACCATACAGAAGTACCATACAGCCAAAATACCATAGGATTTCCTATGGTTTTTTGGCACAAATACCACACAAAATACCATACAGCCAAAATACCATAGGGTTTCCTATGGTATTTTGGCACAAATACCACAGGATTTCCTATGGTATTTTAGCACAAGTACCTTAAAAAAATACCATACAGGAGTACCATACAGCAAAAATACCTAATAGCATTATCCCAAACTAGTACCACACATCAATACCGCAGACAGTTACCAGGATTATGACATAACGTTACGACCGGAACACCACACGCCGTTAATTGAGGGATACCACGTACACGCCGTTACCACAGGACTGCCGCTAGACACCCAAGGATACCATACTCTGGTATATATACCACTATTTAGCAAATATATTGAGTCAGTTAGTTATTTTCTATATTCTCTTGATAATATGCAAATGTCAAAACTATCGCCTCTTGATGTACTTATGTGTTTAGGAAATATATTTCCCTAAATAAAAAATATTAATATGCAGGCATTTACTAGTTAATGAGGTAAGCTTCACAAAACACTGATTTGTGCATACAGAAACATTGTATGCAAATGAGCTAATTACCATAGTACGCACACGAAGTACCAACAGGAATACCATACGACTACCAAACTATGCAGTAAACTGCCATAATCCACTTTGACTAATGCCCGTTGGTTTCATCCCTGTTGGATGTTTGTCTTCAATCAGATTCGTCAAATTACCATTTGGTCTAATTAATTCCCATTTGGTCTAATCAAGTCGACTTGGTCAAACACCACTTAGTCAACTCCTGTAAGAAACTATCCCTTTAGAAAAAAATATCCTGTGACAATACACACACAGTAAGTAATGGCGGCGTCCCGGGTGGACGGGGTGACGATCGAGTCCCGCCCCCCCCCTCTCAGATTTTTTAAAGCTTAACAAAAATTATATTACATATAATAGACGAAGAAGGCACAGTGTGCGTAAAATGAACCAAGTTCAGGTTCAATAAAAAGCAAAATTTTAGGCTCGCGCTTCGCTTGCAAACAAAAACACCAGACAATAATTAGAGCTAATAATCTTTCTTCTAGGTCCTATATTCATTTATTCTTTTAATTTGTTACAACGCTTTATTGTAACTTTGGCATAATGTGTGAGGTAGGTCATTTCTATTGTGAATTTTGGATATTAGCCTATATATATGTCTCTTTGGGGTGCTTTATTTATTCCCGATCTAGTGTATAATTAATTCCTCTCCAAAATTTGGCGTCAATTCAGGGGACGTGTCCCCTTGATTTCAAAGCTTTACTTTTTGTTTTTTATTTTCTAAATATATTTGGATAAATTTTGTATTTGCCCACTTGTCCAAATGTGATGGAAATAAACTTTTAAGTGTCTTTAAATTCTTTGTTTTCAGGTCCGTATCGTTATAAAAAAGTGACCATATTCAGAAAAGGGATTACAACATATATATATATAGTATTTTTTGTAAAACGTTGATTAATGAGATTTCACATCGCTCTTCGGAATTGTATTTTCTTGTAGTGATTATCAGCTATTAATACAATGATTAATGTTATTATAGAGCAAAATTTTTAGCTCGCGCTTCGCGCTCAACAAACAATACAATGATTTAACGATTTAAAGCCCAAGTATAGTTGTTGTAGGAGAAATTGCATTTTTCAAAACACTTACTCAACTTGTCCTAATATTGTCCCATTAACATATCAATACATGGGCAAGTAATATAACCATGTGCCATGCATGTCTTTTCATGATATGTTATAGTTAGCATAAACATGGGGAGATATTCATCAAAATGAGGCCATACTTCCTTTCACGTCCACCAGAACTCTGGGCATGGCAACACCACTGCTGACTGGTATGGCGTGTGGGGCATTCCTGTGTGTATCAGTCTGTGTAACATAGCATATACTTTGCACACAAACCAATGCACATTGCACTCTCCCCAGTGTGATCCTGTTTAGGCACGGCCCAGAAACAAATCGATTTACACAGTTTTGTTGTTAAATTCAGGTCTTAGAGTGGATTTTATAACAAATAATTTTGAACACAGAGGTTATTTGAGGTATTAATTCTATTATTCTGCTATGGAAGTAAAACAAAAAATATGTTCTCCCAAAACTATACATGAGCTTAACTATGTCTACAGGTCGTATTTTATGAATATGTTTTATTTGTTCCAACCTTATATTCTTAAAATTGTCATTAGTTTTGCATAATAAATTATGTGAAATAGATCATTCTATTTCGAATTTTGGGTATACAAATATTTAGGAAGCCTTATTCCGTTCGAGTCTATAATAATTCCCATTCCGGGGTCTCTTGTTCTCCCCCCACCCTGACCGTCATCACATGAAATCGCAGCCCTGATGGTAGGGGAGACCGGGACAATAATTGTAACACGGGCGATTGTAACGAGGCTCCAATACATGTCGTATTTGTGCCATACATGTGGTATTTGTGCCAAAAACATAAGCAATACCATACTATGGTATATGTGTAAAAAAAAAACATACAGCAATAACCATACATATGGTATTTGTGCCAAAAAACCATACAGAAATACCATACATATGGTATTTGTGCCCAAAACCATACAGCAATACCATAACATATGGTATTTGTGCCCAAAACCATAACAGCAAATACCATACATATGGTATTTCTTGCCAAAAAAACCATAACAGAAATACCATACATATGGTATTGTGCCAAAAACCATACAGCAATACCATACATATGGTATTTCTGCCAAAAAAAAACATACAGAAATACCATACATTATGGTATTTGTGCCCAAAACCATACTGCAATACCATACATATGGTATTTTGTGCAAAAAAAAAAAAACATAACAGAAATACCATACATATGATATTTGTGCCAAAAAACACCATACAGCAATACCATACATATGGTATTTCTGCCAAAAAAAAACCATACAGGAAATACCATACATATGTATTTATGCCCAAAAAAAGCAATATACAGTATTTGTGCCCCCAAACCATACAGAAATACCATAACATATTGGTTATTGTTGTCCAGACCCATACAGCATTACCATATCATTGGTATTTGTGCCAAAAAACCATACAGCAATACCATACATATGGTATTTGTGCAAAAAAAAAACATACAGAAATACCATACATATGGTATTTGCGCCAAAAAACCATACAGAAATACCATACATATGGTATTTGTGCCAAAAACCATACAGCAATACCATACATATGGTATTTGTGCCAAATACCACAGCACTGCTGTATAGTATTCTTATGGTACCCTTTTCCTGTGTGGTAATTTCCCTATGGTACTTCTATGGTATTTTATTGTACCATAGAAATACCATAGGAATACCACAGGACATTCAGAAATACCATATGAATACCACAGGACATTCAGAAATACCATAGGAATACCACAGGACATTTTTGTAAGGGAACCTACACGTGTTATACCCGAAGCATTAATTTTGATACTAAAAATAAAGAAAGGGTGTTCACATAATAATAATAATAATAATAATAATGAATGTTACTTATACCGAGTGAGTCAGAAAAAAATTAGACACCTAGAAAAATGTCAATAAAAAGAAAACCAATTTATAAACAACAAATTATTATGCATATTCCAAATGAGTAATTATTCCCATATCTTTTGGTACCAATTTTTTGTGTTAAATATTTACGCTTTGATGAACACGGCACATTGTTTGCGAACATGTAGATTTCGAATTGCACAAAAGTAGGAGTAAAATCAAAACAACAAAGAGCTATAAAAAAGCAACTCCATCCTGATTAAAATAGCACAACTTTTTAACGAAAAAGTTTTGCACTTTCTAAGTTCGCACGGGTATTGTTGCACATAATGACTACATTTTGTGTGAAAATGAAATAGATCTGTAGAGTCAGGCAGAGTGAGCACACGTCAAAGACAAAATAATCACTTTTCAAAAGTATTAAGAGGCCTTTTTAGGTCTGTCAGTGACAATTCACTCGTTGATGTGTACTCATTCGTGGATTACTTGACAAATCAATCCAATTTTTACACAGACTCTAGTCGATGACTGTAACAACACCCCTGCCAAGTTATTTGGCTCAAAACATTTTCGTTAAAAAGTTATGCTATTTTATTCAGGATGGAGTTGCTTTTTTATCCGCTTTTGTTGTTTCAATCTTATCCCCACTCTTGCACAATTCGAAATTGACATGTTCGCAAACATTTCATCGTGTTCATCCAAGCGTACACATGTAACACACAAAATTTGTACCAAAAGATGTGGAAGAGTTACTCTTTCAGGACATGTATAATAATTTGGGATTGATTATTTGGTTTTCTTTTTATTGACATTTTTCTAAGTGTCTAGTTTTTTTCTGACTCACTCGGTATAGCACATATCACAAACATAAGAAAGTGGTAGGCACACATAATTCATAATTTTTTTCTAAAATGAAAGGCGAAAGGTTGTGAAACCTCAACAAATGGAAAGAGTACTTAGATTTTAAAGATAAAACATGAATATTTTATGATTCATATTCTTTCAACTATTGATATAAAAATAACGTGGTTTCAATATGAAATATTGAATAGAATACCGTATATGAAAGATTCTTTGTTCAAATTTAATCTTGTAACTTACAAAATTTGTTCTTTTTGTACCAACAGTGAAGAAACCATTATACATATTTTTTGTAACTGTCCTTTCTCAAACATATTTTGGTCAAAATTTGATCAATAAAAAAATCAAACTCAACCAAAAGAAAAATTTTGGTTCAAAACCGAGTAAATTACAAATGAAGAAGATTGGTACAAATCCAGTTTCTGCAAGTTTAAAGAAAATTAAACAAGACTGAGAGGATTCTGTCACTGCTACCACACATCATAAAATAGGCTTGCATGCGTTCGATGAAATTAAAAGCAGTCACTCAGTCTAGTCTCATATTTGTCCTCTTTATTTGTAATTTACTCGGTGATCTTATGCGCAGCATTTATGAATTCAATGAAGGACTCGTTCTAAAGTTGAAGAGTTACTTTATAATCATATGTGACGTTGAAATCGCCAAAGTAAAAAAAAAAGGAAAAAACAAAACAAAAAACAAAAAACAAAAAAGACGAATAATAAAAAAGAAAAAGAAAAAAGAAGAATAATAAAAAAAAAAAAAAAAAAAAAAAATTGGACCCTTAAAATTGAATCACCATTTTTGTTTTAAATTTCTATTTCTATTTATGTTTTGTTGTTGCTCTGTACGTTGTTTTTAACAATCATTCGCTCCCAAATCAATAACCAATGAGGAAATCTGAAATATCATACATCTTTATTATCATAGCTCGATTGAAAAAAAAAAAAAAACAAACAAAAACAAAAAAACAAAACAAAAACAAAAACAAAAACTCACCGGATAATTTGCAAACGTAATGTTGCTTGATACCGTGAAGTGTTACAGGAAAGTTGGGCATATACACCGGCACTGTAGGTACCATTTTGCCATTTATGCGTATAGGTCGACATGGGTTGGTTTTTGTTTGTAGAGGTACACCGCCAGTATCATCTGTCGAACTTGAGGCATGAGCTGATAATATAGAAATGTTACATAACCATAAAAATGGCAGCTTTGACAATAGATAATAGTAAATAATATTATATATACATATATATATATTTTGAAAGAAATGGGTGAAGAGAATAATAGTTGACGTAGCTCAAATCAAAATTCCCCAGAGCTATCCTCCCTTTTTGGATAATTTTTGGTGAGATCGAAAAAATGTCTCCGCCGGGAATCGAACCCAGGCCTCCAGCTTTGAACGCCGGTGCCTTTACCACTAGACCACAGAGACTGGTTAATGGCTCGGGCGGACCCAATCCGATTGACCGTCAGATAAACAGATTCTCAACCTCACCAAGAGTTGCCCATTGGCTGTTGTACGTGTATTCTCTTACACTTATATATATATATATATATATATACACACAGTGCGTCCCAGATAAAAGTATACCCAACTTTGAGAGCCTCATATTAAAATTGTATAACTTATGTGTAATTAATTTTAAATACATGACAAAGAGTAACTCATATTCTATCTAATGGTACCAAAATCATACCGATACTGTTATGGATGACTGATCACTCGAGTGTTTAAAAACATTGGTCAAAAGTGTACCAAGTTGTCTGAGAAGCAGCCCTGGCTTTCTGATCATTCATTGTTTGCTTGAGGTCAGCCTTCCTGAGTCCATTCATTAGGCACAAAGGATTACTTGATCTATTGAAATGCAAGGGCTATTTTTGCTCAAACTTGGGACAGGGCACTTTTTACGCTTCTTTTTTTAAAGCCCAACTGTTCAGTCATCCGTCACAACACAGGTACAAGTTTGGTATCACTGAAAAGAATATGAGTTGCTCTTTATCATGATATGTATTTCCAAGGTCACACAAGCTATAGTATTTTGATATAAGGCTCTCAAAGTTGGATATACTTTTTTCTGGGACGCACTATATATATATAAATTATAAACACACCACAAAAAGAAAGTTCCCCCTATTTCAGATATCAATAATTTTTTAACCAGAAGGAATTAAAAAAATCTAATTATTTGTCCATGTAGGGAATTTAATCAGCTACCAAAGGAACGAATTTAAGGAAAAATCATTAAGTCATGCTTCAGTGATTAATGGTTGAATGCAAAAATGTCATTTTTTGAAGTTCACAAAAAATCACAACTTTGATTCAATGATTTCAGACCCATTTTCAAATTTTTATCAATTTACACTTCAGAATGTATGCAAAACGTGCTTCTCAACATACGGAAACGAAATTTGCGTCAAATTTCACGGTTGAGTGAGCATGCAGCAAAAATTGCCGAAACTGCGATTCTTACTTCTTTGCCATGGTATAATCGATCAAATGTGAGGGAATTCCTGTTTTGGAACATTTTTGAACCAATATCCGTCCATTCACGGTTGAATGAACCCATCAATCAACCAAAAAATAGGCCATTTTAGAATTACGAAGAGTCATTGTAGTAATTTTACGCATAAGAAAGCATATCAATAACATTTTTGGGGTTTTATTTATATTCTCTGGGCATGTGTCAATGATCCTATGGCATTTATTTAAAAATTCATACTTCCTTGAGCACGCGAGACTGGAAAAGCCCTTTTCTGACGTACGGACTAAATTCAAATTCTTACTTTGATTGAACTTAACAATTCTTTTCGGGGAGTACTTTTGATTTTAATTTCATAAAAATCCCGATGTTTCACGCCTCAGTGGGCACAAGATACAAGAAAATCATGAAAACGAGAAGAAAGTTTCGGGCTTCGTCATGGTTCAGTGACTTTTCGAATACGTAATTTGAGTAACGATCATGTTAGAGACCAGTTGAAGCTATGTGCAAAGTTTCATACAATAACTCACAGTCAAATTGGCAAAAAGTGACAATTGAAATATACCAAATTTCACTTTTGTTTAACTTTTGTTAAACCTCTGTACATAAAGTCAATGGAGAAGGAAATCAATACCTGACAAACGTGAAATTCAGCCAATTTCATTGATAGTTATTGCTAATTCTACGGTGAGTTATGTCACGAAACTTGGCACACATCTTCAACTGATCTCCAACTAACATTAGGGTTGGGCGAATCTCAACTTTTTTTTTCAAACAAGTTGTTTCTATAGTAAAATTCGATGTAGAAACTGAAAATGACAATTATTTTTGCATACGATGACGTCTTACGTCGCTAAAGTGCAAAAAACCAAAATGGCCGCCAAAATAGCGTATTATGCCCAATTATCATTCTTTTTATACGTATAAACCACTTTTATTGCGTTTTTATATGTCTTTTGGGTGTCAGGGAACCCAACATGATTAATCCAACATGTTTAATCCTACCTAAGTTGACTGTTAGTGTAGTTTGGTAGTTAGTTTCAATCAATATCGAGCAAAAATCACCTCATATCAAAATCACTAATTAACACCTATAACCATACTAGGTACATTTGGTCATGATAAAATTGTCAGATTTGAGCTTTTAAACCATCAAAATCCATAAAGAAACAAAATAAAACCGGTTTATACCTATAAAGTGTGTGATGAATGGGCAAAATACACTATTTTGTTTTTTTTGCACTTTAGCGACGTCAGACTTCATCGTACACAAAATCATTGTCATTTTTGGATTCTACATCAAATTTGACTATAGAAATAACTTGTTTGACATAACTTTTCAGAAAAAAGTCATTATTTGCCCAACCCTACTAACATGATATTGATTCAAATTACGTATTTGAAAAGTCACTGATCCATGACGAAGCCCCAAACTTTCTTCTCATTTTCATGATTTTCTTGTATCTTGTGCCCACTGAGGTGTGAAACATCGGGATTTTTGTGAAAATAAAATCAAGCGTACTCCCTAAAACGAATTGGTATATTCAATCAAAGTAAAAATTTGAATTTTAGTCCATACGTGAGAAAAGGGCTTTTCCAGTCTCACGTGCTCACTGAAGCATGAATTTTTTAAATAAATGCCATAGGATCATTGACACGTGCCCAAAGAATATAAATAAAACTAAAAAAATGTTATTGAGATGCTTTCTAGTGCATAAAATTACTACAATGACTCTTCGTAACTCTAAAATGGCCGATTTTTTGGTTGATTGATGGGTTCATTCAACCGTGAATGGATAGATATTGGTTGCATACACTTCCAAGACAGGAATTCCCTCATATTTGATCGATTATACCATGGCAAAGAAGTAAGAATCGCAGTTTGGGCAATTTTTGCTGCATGCTCACTCAACCGTGAAATTTGACACAAATTTCGTTTCCGTATGTATGAGAAGCACGTTTTGCATACATTCTGACGTGTAAATTGTTAAAGATTTGAAAATGGGTCTCATATCATTGAATCAAAGTTGTGATTTTAGGCTTGCGAACTTCCAAAAAATGACATTTTTGCATTCAACCATTAATCACTGAAGCATGACTTAATGATTTTCCCTAAAATTCGCTCCTATGGTAGCTAAATAAATTCCCTACATGGGCATATAATTAGATTTGCTTAATTCCACCTGGTTCAAAAATTATCTGAAATAGGGGGAACTTTCTTTTTGTTTTGTGTTTATATATATATATATATATATAAACACAACACAAAAAGAAAGTTCCCCCTATTTCAAATATCAATAATTTTTGAAATAGGAGGAGTTAAAAAAATCTAATTATAAGTCCATGTAGGGAATTTGATTAGCTACCAGGGGAGCGAATTTTAGGAAAATTCATGAAGTCATGCTTCAGTGAGCAATGGTTGAATGCAAAAATGTCATTTTTTGAAGTTCACAGGCCTAAAATCACAACTTTGATTCAATTATATCAGACCAATTTTTAGATTTTAAACATTTCATGCATCAGAATGTACGCAAAACATGCTTCCAAATATACGGAAATGACATTTGCGTAAAATTTCACGGTTGAGTGAGCAAGCAGTAAAAAATGCCAAAACTGCGATTGTTACTTCTTTTTCAAGGTAAAATTGATAAAATATGATGGGATTCATGTCTAGGAAGAGTGTTTTTAACTTTTGCAAAAAGTTTAAATCAATTCACGGTTGAATGAACACCATAAAATTCCATGTGAAAAACACTAAGTAAGTATTCTTTCCATTTTGTACACTCAAAATCATGTGAATATATGTTTTTGTATTATTTTTATGACCGGTGCACGTGTGTACACGATTCTATTGCATTTATGTAAAAATTCATGCTTCAGTGAGCACGTGGCACTGGAAAACCTGTTTTTTTTATTTAGAGACTAAAATTAAATTGCTTACTTTGCTTAACCATAACAATTCATTTGAAAGAATTCATTTGATTTCATTTTCGCAAAAATCCTGATTTTTCATGCTTCAGTGAACACAAGATATGAGAAAAACATGAAAAAAGGAAGAATTAAAGTTTGAGGCCCTGGCACGGCTTATGGCACGTCCGATTCTTAATTTGACCTAAGTTCCTGTTAGTTAATGACTTCTTAAAGATTCTCTCCAAGTTTCAAGAATTAACTCACAGTATAACGAACAAAAAATTGACAATGAAAATGGGCAATATATGACTTTTGTTCGCTGTTGATTTCCCCCAATTGACTTTATGTATAGAGTTTGAACAAAAAGTGGACAAAAGTCAAATATTGCCCATTTTCATTGTCATTTATTTGTTTGTTATACTGTGAGTTAATTCTTGAAACTTGGAGAGAATCTTTAAGAGGTCATTAACTAACAGGAACGTAGGTCAAATTGAGAATCGGATGTGCCATAGGCCGTGCCAGGGCCGCAAACTTTCTTCCTTTTTTCATGTTTTTCTCATATCTTGTGTTCACTGAAGCATAAAAAAATCGGGATTTTTGCAATAATGAAATCAAATGAATTCTTTCAAATGAATTGTTATGGTTGAGCAAAGTAAGCAATTTAATTTTTGTCTCTAAATAAAAAAACAGGTTTTCCAGTGCCACGTGTTCACTGAAGCATGAATTTTTAAATAAATGCAATAGGATCATGTACACACGTGCACCGGTCATAAAAATAATACAAAAACAGATATTCACATGATTTTTAGCGTACAAAATTGAAAGAATACTTACTTAGTGTTTTTCACATGGTATTTTATGGTGTTCATTCAACCGTGAATTGATTTACATTTTTTGCAAAAGTTAAAAACACTCTTCCTAGACATGAATCCCATCATATTTTATCAATTTTACCATGAAAAAGAAGTAACAATCGCAGTTTTGGCATTTTTTGCTGCATGCTCGCTCAACCGTGAAATTTGACGCAAATGTCCTTTGCGTGTGTTTGGAAGCACGTTTTGTGTACATTCTGATGCGTGAAATGTATAAAAATCTAAAAATTGGTCCGATATAATTGAATCAAAGTTGTGATTTTAGGCTTGTGAACTTCCAAAAATGACATTTTTGCATTCATCCATTGCTCACTGAAGCATGACTTCGTGATTTTTCCTAAAATTCGCTCCCCTGGTAGCTAATCAAATTCCTTACATGGACATATAATTAGATTTTTTTAACTCCTCCTATTTAAAAAATTATTGATATTTGAAATAGGGGGAACTTTCTTTTT
>CALNVZ010003430.1:39852531-39879648 GCA_940671915.1 Paracentrotus lividus | reverse complement strand
GGTAGTGTGACGTATTCACTCTTCCACTTTCTCTTTATGTTACCATAACAAACATTATACACCTGTTGGTCAAGTTTGGAGTAAGACCAGGGCCCGTATTCCATAAAAACATGACATTTAAGCATTTTTGCATATCTTTAAAATGCGCATTCTATAAATACGGCTTACTAAGAAATCTGTTCATGCCTATTTTTGGAAGTGAAGCATAAATTCTTACATTTTTGCTAAGTCAAAAGTCTTATATGGAATTGCGCCTTCAAATCGAACATAAAAAATTAGGATTTTATCCTAACTTTAAGCCTACTACCTAGTGGCTTAACTTTAACGTTGATTATATTGCAAGTTCATTTGAGACCACAATAATTAAAAATGACGATATTAATAAAATTCAGAATTTTGCTTGATGCTTTCTGACCTCAGACAAAGTGCTTAAAGTGTTTGGTATAAAGGCTAGGATTTTTTTTTTCCTGGACAAAATCTTACAAACATACTTAGACTTAAGACAAATTGCTTAAGTATATTTTATGGAATACGGGCCCAGAGGTCTTCCTTGTAGTATGCATGACTCATGGTCATGACATCACTAGTTTACCATGAAAGTCCTTGTTTTCCCTTTATGTTCTTTACTTTTGATTCTAAGTAAGTTGACCAGTCACACCCTGGTATTGACTTGTAAACAACGAGAGATAAAGTTTTTATAACAAAGACTCCCCCTCAAAGAAAGTGTATATAAGCCCCTATATTTTGGGACAGAAGTCAGTTCTTAGTTGAGTACTAGTATGGAGTTTTAGAGTTAGCAGTTGGAGTATAGAGTTATAGAGTACATCGTTGAGTAAGAAACCTGTCTACAAAGCAGCAGCATGTTGGCTGGCTGGCTTATAAATAAAATAACAATGAACTACATCGCGTCTTGTTAGTCTTCCTTTAGTCTTCTTTGAAGTCTAGAATAGGTTGAGAGAGAGAACCTAAAAAACTGGTGAGCAGCGGCGGGATCCAAACTTGCACACGACCATCGAAATGAATCTTGAGGAGATGCCTAGAAAATACGGTTTGGAGCTCGGCTAAATTGATTAAAATATAATAAATATGCATCCAGTTTGGTGGACTTAAACGGACCCGGTAGATCCTGATATGACAGTATGATATTTGATTAGCTACGCACGGAATGTGCTTATGTTCGGCTGAGAGTCAATGGTGTCGTCGCGAACTTCGATGTCGGAGTTCGATTTACTAGTTCCTGGTCGACGTTGATGTGAGAGTCTACCTGCCCTTCGTCTCAACAAAAGACGGCATCGCTGGAATTTTTTCCGGGCCGTAGGGATTCACTCGCAGAAGATATTGATGGGAACGAAGTCGATGTGCCATTTGAAGACGATTACGACGTCGGGGGATGTTTTGCTTCAATGAGGAGGTGCAGTCAGACGTAATGACTAGATGGCAAATGGGTTGCCATGGATGCCTGTCGGTTTTCGAGGGATTGGCATTGGATGAAAGTCCGAGCAAGGGACCATCGCAATTGCAATCGGATGCAGAGGGCCAATTATTGTGGAGCACCATTGAGGTATGCTTAAGGCCAATTTTATTTTTATTTTATTTTTTGGTGGCATCAATGAGGAAAACGAAGACAGAGGAGAGTCATCTGAGCACCTGTGGAAGAAAGCGTCACGATATTGTAAAAGTTTTTGAGCGACGTCAACCTTACATAAGCAACTTATTGCGTGATGTAGAAGTGGAAGATCCTCCATAAACTGACTTTTAATCATGGTGGCCTAGATGATGATGAATTGGACCGAAATCGAGATTGAGCAGTTATGGTGGTAACGTACAATTTTCTCTTCTGAACTAATAATCTGAACGCTGATAAAGTACAGAATAAGAGGACTCTTTTCAATCCAGTAGGATGACTGTTGAATTTGGGAGAATCGTAATACCTTGTAGGGAGGTAATACGGGACAGTAGAATTGAGAGTCAGTGATTTTGTATTTTTTTCTTCAATTAGCAGAAGAATATTGCGTTTATTGTATTGTGAAAGGTGAGTTAATTATGTGGTGATAGTGCTGGTTAAATTTCAAATATGCCCTGCAGATCAACAAAATTTGCCAATGCCAGTAGTGATTCTGGGCAGCATATTCGCGATGATAATTGGTGATGTCCCGCATATTGTTTCATCTCTTGACATGCAAGACAATAGAATCGAAATTCAGAGTGGGTTGAGAAATAATTAAGAATTAGAGCATTACGTGAGATTGCACAAATATCTTGACTGCTTGGTGGAATATTTGTTTAAACGTGATGAAATTGTATTTTACGTTACGTGGTTGGCAAAAGGGTAACGTAGTGTATTTGGGTATAATTGTTGAAAAAAAGAAGATATGCAAAAGGGTGTGATACAGTTTTTGTCTCTTGTATGTTCCGTTAATGTTCTATTTGTCTGTGTATAGTGATAAATGTATTGGTGATGTTAGTTTTCGAAGTTTAATTATTTTTATAGATAGGGTCATTCATAGCCATTTGAATTGTTTTAAAAGTTCTATACACATTATATAAGCTCCTTTTGTGTTAAACTTTTTTTTACTGTTTACTTTGGAAACCTTGAAAGCGACTCTTTTCTCCAGTAATCTCTCTCATCTTTACTCCCCACCCATTCTACGCACTGTCTCTCTCTTTCTTTCCCTTTTCCGCTCTCCCTAATATTTTTTTTTTCTGTACCTACACCTGTTGAGTGTGTGTCATATTTATTTCTCTGAAAATCCTTGGTATTAATAGTGGTTATTGTTCAATAATAACTTGGGAGTTACAATTTGTTTGCAAATAATTCTGGATATTCTGTAGTGAAGTTACTGGAAATTTTAGTGATATGTTTATCTTTTATCTTTGGACATGAGTGATGTTGCATTCCAAACATTTTGTTTTAATGTTTTGTAGACTATAGACGTAATGATTTGTACTAATCGTATGGATATGAATGTGGTTATTGTTGTCTTCTAGATTTTTTTTTCGTAATTAGGAAGTGCGTGTATTTGAATTGCTTAGTAGATCATAACTTTCAGGTTTTAATTAGGGTTAAGTTTATGATGATTACATTGCTTTGTGTAGTAGCAATTTTATTTAACTTTGTGGTTTTGTCTTGGCGATAATTAGTAGTAATGTGTTATCATAATCAATTTAGTATTGGCCTATAATCATTATATTTAGGTAGTGTTTTCTAGATGAGTAGTGCGAATTGATTTTTATTGGTTCGATATTCTGAAATTTTTTCTTGAATTATTTACGACATTTGTTCCCTTTCACATTATATCAATTTCTTGTATCGAGGACAATACGCCTTTTTCAAAGGGGGGAAAAGTGTTACGATCTAACTCAAAGAGTTAGTCATGTTATATTCTTGCCCATAGAGTTAGGCAACGTCCACTTCTCTGTAACCTCTGAACCTTCAAAGAAAACGTGAACCTTTATCTTCTTGGTAGGAAAGGAACCTTTAAGTTCCAGCTACTGGAATAAATACACTCTCCAGCTTCATGCTGTAGTCCACTCAGGGTCATTCTCCTCACTTTCGTCAGGTACATTTGAGTTGACGTATCACTCGTTTCCACTTTCTCTTTTTTATTGTTACCATAACAAACATTATACACCTGTTGGTTCAAGTTGAGTAAGACCAGCGCGCCTATTCCATGAAAAAACATGACATTTAAGCATTTTGTCATATCTGTTAAAATGCGCGATTTCTATAAAATACGTTTACTAAAGAAATCTGTCATTGCCTATTTTTGGAAGTTGATAGCATAAATTCTTACATTTTGCTAAGTCAAAAGTCTTATATGGAATTTGCGCCTTGCAAAATCGAACATAAAAATTAGGATTTATGCCCCTAACTTTTAAGACCATACCTACCGTAGTGGCTTAACTTTAACGTTGGATTATATTGCAAGTCATTTGAGACCCACAATAATTAAAAATGACCGATATTAATAAAATTCAGAATTTTGTCTTTGATGCTTTCTGACCTCCAGACAAACGTGCTTAAAGTGTTTTGGGATAAAGGCTAGGAATTTTTTTCCTGGACAAATTCTTACAAATCCATACTTTAGACTTAAGACAAATTGCTTAAGTATATTTTATGCGAATACGGGCCCAGAGTTCTTCCTTGTAGTGATGCCATGACTCATGGTCGATGACATCACTTAGTTTACATGAAAGTCCTTTTGTTCCCTTTATGTTCTTCTCACCTTTTTGATTCTAAGTTAAGTTGACCAAGTTCACCACTCCGTCGGTATTGACTTGCTAAACAAACTGAGAGATAAAGTTTTATACACAATGAGACTCCCCCTCAAAAGAAGAGTGTATATTAAGCGCCCTATATTTTGGACAGAAGTCAAGTCTTAGTTGAGTTAACTAGTATGGGAGTTTTTTAAGTTAGCATTGGAGTAATTAGAGTTATAGAGTACATCGTTGAGTAAGAAACCTGTCTACAAAGCAGCAGCAGATTGGCTGGTGGCCTTATAAGATAAAATAACATATGAACTACATCGCGTCTTGTTAGTCTTCCTTTAGTCTTGATTTTGATGTCCGTAGAATAGGTTGTAGAGAGGAGAACCTAAAAATCACATAATATATAGAGCAAGATTTTTAAAATCTTTCTATACTAATTATTATGCTTATAATCGTAATTGAATCATTTTTTTCCAGTTATGCAAATGCCTTCCATTTTATAAACATGTGATGATTTTTACATTTTGTGGGTGACATGTTAAGACATTTAGTGGTTATAATGAAACTTTTACATTTGTGGGTCAACATGTTATGACATTAGTGGGTCTTTTCACATGTTATGGTGACATGTTTGACATTGAGGGGCATTTTTACATTTGTGTATTGACTAATGTTGCTGTTAATTTGAGGGCATTTTACATTCGTGGTTGTCGTGTTGTGACATTTGAGGGCAATTTTTACATTTGTGTGGAGTTGACGGTGAGACATTTGAGGCATCTTTGAGGGCATTTCTTACATTTAGGTGGGCGATTTTTACATTTGAGGTTCACTACCCCCCCCCCCCTCTGTGGAAAAAGTCCTGAACCGCGCCTGCCATACATCGTGATTTTAAGCCCCTTCATCCCCCCCCACACGAATAACACGGAACGGATACAATTGCGAACTAAATTCATTTAGTTAGTGAGTAGATAACCCGACCATATTTTAGAAATGAAACATTATTCTTTACCGATGTAAAGAACTTTAGACGCATGAAATAAATTTTTCATTAAATAAAGACAGAACGAAAACAAGTTGCGGAAGAAATATTTATTCATGGACTGTTTAAATGGCCCTCGAATTTTAGAAGCGAAACTAATTCTTATCAGTAGAAGTTCGCGTTTTGGATATTTTGTGAAATAAATCATATCAATTCTACTCTATGTAAAATAAAGGTAACGTTATACCAATGCTTGCGTATTAAATCGATAATTAAACATAGGCGCGTCCATTATCTAATGGGCCAGAACGCAAACCAAAGTGACGTTGAAAATACGGCTGATGAAGGCAGATAACTATATACAGTCTGCGCCTCAATAATAAATAGTCACAAGAAACTCCGCGTAAGAGACTCCCTCAATGGCGAAATTATGTCCGTGTTCGTTGAGCAATCCACCTGAGACGAAAAGAAATTGTTTGATACTTTTATCATGTTGTTAGATAATAGATCTCCATCGAACCAGATGGAACGGAAATACACATATTGGGCAGTCTTATAACACTTATTCATGAAGTTGTAATACAGAATTATGTGCAGTTACATATAAAAATTTTATGCTCAAAAATGACACTAGATTGATGAACTTTCACAAGTCTTGTGAAGACGCCGTTCACATGTTTTCTTGCGAATGCATGTATAAGCGTAAATATTGACTAGTCGAGGAAAACAACCTTCTTTTGATATGTCAAACTAGTGATCAGACTTTATTTTTAAAACACATTAATGAACTTGTACCATCTCCGCGAAGACGTGAGAATCAATGCTTCAAATTGCCCTGTGACAAAAGCTTCAATAGTATAGCCGGCATCGAGATCAATAAAACTATTATTTACGAAGTGAACATTTCTCTTAATCAGGTAGTTGCCTCGCCACCAATAAAAGAATTAATTAAAAGTGAATAAAGGTACCAAACAAAAAATCAAATTGCGACGTTCGCATTTGAGTAGACTGTGGTTAGCGCCCTCATTCTCTTAAGTTTTCAACTAGAATTGATATGCTCCGAAAAATCAAAATTAACAGCAGATGCTGTTAAATAATGACACCCCCGCCCCCAAAAAAAATCTCCCTTATCTGGAGGTTATTAATGGTGACCAAAACACGCAGTCCCCAACTATCTTAATCCATTTATCCATAAAGCTCAATTTTCGGATAACGAACCTATTCTATTTTCGGGAATAACAAACCTTGTTACTATTTCGGAATAACGAACCTTTTTCTATTTAGGAATAATGAACCTTCGGTGAATAACGAACCACTATCCCCCCCCTGCAGACTACCGACGCGCAGCGCGGCCGTGGGACTATCGGCTATAGCCTCTTGCGGGGGGGGGAGGGGGTCTAATTATGAACTTCAATATAAAAAAAAAAAAAAACAAAGCAAGCTCTCCTCGTATTCTCCTGCATTATAATCTCATATTAATATTATATTGTTATTAATTTAAGAATAATTTCGTAAAACGACTGGTTCAGAAAACTACTAAACCACAGCCTTTTCGTGAAAAGCCCCCCGGTGTTCCGAATGGGTGCGTTAATTTGACTCCCCTTCCTCAACCCACCCTGTTCAGAAGAAGCCCCCCCCCCGGTGTTCACGAAAGGGTGCGGCCATCCCCGCTCCACCCCGCTCCGCAACGCAGACGATCGTGCAAGCCAAATATTTCTTTTCTTTTTTCTCATTCTGATGAAAGTATAGAATCATCTTCTATGATTACATTCAGTGAGGCCTATATTGCATGTTATCCATAAAAGATACTTTATCTATCGACAGAATTAAGAAAAGAGACAATTGTGAAACAAGGAGAGTGGATGTTGTTCAAGTATGACATTACACATATTGACATCATTGCCAAAGGGAGGATCTCCTTAGCAGTTCACATTTTAATGCTCAAAATTTATTATTTATTATTTTTCTCGAACTTTCATTGATTTTTATTTCGTTGACTTTTATTTTCCATATAATATACTAGATTCTAGGGTTCCATTCTCTATCAAAGGTGATTCAGTTGTTTTGTGTAAGATACATAATTTCTACTTTAAAAGGTGCTCTCATTGTGAAATCATAAAGGTGTAAAATTGAACTTTTTTTTCAGAGTGTACACAAATCAAGGATTCAATCCTGGGTCCGATCAGAGTCAGTTTGAAGGCTGTTGAATAGCGTTCACACTCGACAAAATCTTGGTCCATTTGTTTTTGAAAAAAAGGATATTTTTTACACATCACTTTCTCTTACTTCTACTGAATATTTACATATTTACACAAATGTGATAATTAATTCGTTGACGTACTGATTGCCAGGAAAGTTCATTCAACAAAGTGGTGTGGGGGGTAAAAAATCAGCATTAAGTATCAGTCTTGCAAAACGATTTTGTAGTTTTTGAATTCTCGAAATATTGTACATTGCACTTTGTCCCCATATAATATTGCAATAATCGATATGTGGTAAAATCAAACTATTATAGATCATTAACAGAATTCGTCTAGGCAAGAGATATCGAATGCGTCTAATATAACCAATAGTTCTTGACAACTTATTGCACAATATATTAATATGGGGGTTCCACCGTAAACAAGGATCTATTACCAAACCAAGATATTTGAATTCACTAACCTGTTCAATTTTGCTTAAATTTACAAATATGTCTAGTTTTTTATTTTTTTACTTTAGACTGAGTTCCAATTAACATGGATTTTGTTTTCTTTACATTAAGGGCTAACCGATTATTGTCAATCCATGTAAGGATTTTATTCAGTGCCAATTGCAACTCATTCTGAACAATGGAACATGATTTTCCCCTACAAAATATGGCAGTATCGTCAGCATATACATGTACACAAAGTTTAAAAGATGTACCAAATTTGATATTACATGCATCATTAATAAAAATAGAGAACAATAGCGGCGAAATCATACTTCCTTGTGGGACCCCTTTCGAGATGGGTCTAAAGTTTGAAAGACTGTCATTTACCTTGACACATTGCTCACGGTGATGCAAATAATTATAAAACCAAATAGCCTCATTTTCTTTTACACCGTATGCTGATAGTTTGGATAAGAGGATTTCGTGAGAAACAGAATCGAATGCACTTGTTAAATCAATGAAAACAACACCAGTAATAAACCCTTCTTCGATATTATGTAACAAGTATTCGTTTACATCAATTAAAACGCTATTTGTCGAGTGAAGTGGACGAAAACCAGATTGGAGTGAACTCAGTAGGTCATTATCAGTGAAGTACTTATAAAGTTGAGAATGTACGGCCTTTTCTAGAATTTTCATTATATGCGGAAGAACAGATATAGGCCGGTAGTTAACAATCTCTTGCTTACTCCCGCTTTTCTATTTTATCAGTAATTGTATCATATATTGCTAACCGATTAATGTTAACCGCAGGAGAGAATTCTCTCAAAGTTTTCCAAGTGTTTTTAGAATTAGATTTATTGATATCAAACTTTTGCAAATAATAATAACGTTAGCATTACAAAACAAAACAAAAAACTCAATAAAGCAATCTTATACCTCATTTTAAAGATTATTTGATATAAACGTTTCATAAATAATTTGGTTAAAATTTCTGCCATATGAAGGTTAAGGTGACAGTTAATCATTATTACTTCATTGTCCAACTTACCCCGTCAAGTTGGGGTAAGTGGGACAGCATAATACATGGAATAAAATGTGGTTTAAAAGTGAGAAACAAAGATCTGTCTTCATAAACACATATACATCAGGAATATCATATCTAAGATGTCATAAGAACTGAATACCAAACTATTTTTTTTCAAACATTATCACGACCCATTATAATGATTATTACTCTTTTTCCTGTACACATTTCAAGTGATAAACAAATATGATTTAAAAAAAAACAAATCAAAGCGCAATAGCACTTTTTAGATGTGTGATTCTGTAAACAAAGCAAGCATCTCCTTCGTCCTTCACCCCACCCTATTTTTGTATGAAAGTAAATAAAAGATACAGTATAAAAATAAACCTTATTTCTTATTTCATATCCAAACTTTACGAAAACAAAAGTTTTAAAGTCTGCATAATTCAACAATATCAGTACCCCGTTTAAGACAGCAATAAACCCTTTTGCCATATTTTATGACACATAGGGTAAATTGGGGTAAGTGGGATACTTAAGCATTTACCTAAGCATTATAAAAAAAACATAAAATAATCAATAAAGCAATCATATCTCTTTTTTTAATACTATTGAAATTGGTGCGCCCCACTTACCCCAAGCATGTGGGGGTAAATACAGTTGCATTAAAACAATTGCTTTAAGTCTTTTGTTTACATCATATTTCATTTTAGATTATTTTCTAGTTTAAATTTATTTTGTGAACAATTTCAATGCAACGTTACCCCTAAAACAAAAGGGATCTGGAAAAAACAAGGACCAGTATATAGTTCACCACGATTTCTGAAAAAGCTAAGTTACAATCGTTTTATGTGAAGACGTGAGATGTTACAGATTTCTAACGATTATGTTTCCGATAACTGTCAATATTTTCCCAAACAAGGCATGTATTTTGTTGCTAGATGTATGTTTATTCTCGCTAAAATAGTTCCACCACTAAGGCATGTCTTAATCATAGGTATATTATGCAATTCCCCCAAAGTGTCCCACTTACCCCAGTATCCCACTTACCCCAATTTACCCTACACCTCCACAATTACAGTTTGTTGACAGAAGCTGTAACAAATATGATTAATTATTCATCCATTGCTCATTCATCTATCAAAATTTACCAAATGGGAACGCTTTTTGCATTGAAATAAGAACTAGCACATCAATGATGTGGTGCTCATCCAGCATCTCGCAAAGAAATTAACACAATTTCAAATTTTGCAAAAATCAACATAAATTATTTTCTTGTCAAAATTAAAAAATCTGTGTAAAGTTTGGTGAACGTCATGTAGCTCTACCAGATGGTACCCCAAAAAAAATCAATATCGGTCAACAAATAAATAAGTACAGCATTTTTGGGTTGAATTTTTAAAAATGCGCATAAATTAGCATATTTAGCAAACAGATTTGAAATTGATCAACAAATGAAGGAGAAGCAATTTTGTGATTTATGAATAAATTTCGCATAAATTAGCATATATAATTCTAGCAAAATGTCATAAGTGTACAAAGTTTGGTGAACCTCATGAAGCTCTACCAGAGGGGGGGGGGGACGAAAAATCGCTCACAAATAAAGAAAAAGCAATTTTTTTTGTGCGAATTTTGGAAAAAATTTGCCATTAAATTACCATTAAAATGTTTTCAAAATCTGTGAAGAATTTGAATCCCGCCGCCTAGTGCTACTCATATAATGCAAACAGAATTGAAATCGGACTTGAATGACAAAGAAGACAATTTTTGTGATTTAGGATAAATCTCGCATAAATTAGCATAAATAATTTTCAAGACAAAATTCAAAATTCTGTAGATGTTTGGAAACGCGTAGTAGCCTACCATATGAAAAAAAAAAAAAAAAAATCAAAATCGCAACAAATAAAGAAGAAGAAGCGATTTTGTTAATTTGAAAAATGCGCATAAATAGCATATTTAATGAGTTTCACAATCTGTGAAAGATTTGAATCCCAACCTAGTGCGCACTATAAAACAACAGATTTGAAATTGACAACAAATGAAGGAGAAGCATTTTGTGATTATGATAAATGCGCATAAATTAGCATATTTGATTCTAGACAAATTTCAAATTTTTGTACAATTTGTTTACCTCATGTAGCTCTACCACATTGAAAAAAAAGAAGAAAATCTAAATCGCTCAGCAAATAAAGAGGAAGAAGCATTTTTTTTTTTGTGATTTAGAAAAAATGTGCATACATGCATACGGTGTTTAGGGAATACCGGACATAGGAATACGGACGTCGACCAACAGTCCAGCCCTAGCTGCCAACAAAGATCAACTGATGTAAATACCGGCACTATGGTCAGTGGTCGTCTGGGAAGGTTGGAATGCTGTAATCGACAACAACAAGTGAGAAATCTCCGAGAAAAGTTACCATAATCTGTCAAAGTAGGAACATTTGCAGTCGAAAAATGCCTGATGTAAAATGAATTTTAAAAAGTGTGATGATAAAATAAAGAATGGGATGACCTTATTCATGCAATTATGGACATTGTTTTATTTGAACACTAGGCAACAGCATGAGGGTTTCAAAAAACAAAAAAAAAAGGGGGCAACGTGTGAGTATGCACGAAAACGCCTGTGTTGGGATGTCATGTCTGAAAGTGCTATCATACTATTTCTTCTGTGAGGGAATGAGCCGCAGACACCACATGACAGTTTTTGTCTATACATATCCGGTTCGAGTGCTGAAGCATTTGTAATCAAATAGTTAAGGTTGCATATATAATAATATACAAATCATTATGAAAATTTTACCAATTCTGAATCTCTATTTCCTCTCAGTACTAATTATGGTGATATTCATGAATGCTCAGAAATCATAGATAACAGTTATTCACTATGTTTTGCGAACATTTAGTAAAATGCAAATAATATCTTCTAAAAAGAATAATGTTATAAAATAAATCAATCTCAACATGTGAATATGATGGTTCTACATCAAATCAGTGCTCCAGACAGATCTTAATACAAATAAAGAAGGGTAAAAACATACTGCCGTGACTTCGCTACCACTAGGTATATGCGGCTAATTTACGATGATCATTATTTGCAATAACTGCCTCAACACACACTAATTTGTTAATACCTCAATGTTTCCGGAAAGATAAGAGTTGAAATGCATAGTAGAAGCAATGAGAGTTTTTCTTTTGTTACTTTGAATGTTTTTCATGTGCTACACTAAAGCAAAATGTACTTAAGCTGCCTCCGGTATCCCTAGCATCACCTAATATTTGAGTAATTCTGTGAAGAAGTTTGAATCCCCGCCTAGCTATCATATAAAGCAAACAGAATTGAAATCGACTTGAAATGACAAAGAAGAAGGCAATTTTTGTGATTTTGGATAAATTTCGCATAAATTAGCAAAAATAAATTTCAGAAGAATTTCAAATTCTTGTAACTCCTGTGCTCATCAGATGGAAAAAAAATCAAAAATCTCGTCAACACAAATAAAAAAGAAGAAGCGCTTTCGTGAATTTTGAAAAATGGCGCATAAATTAGCATATTTAATGGTTTCACAATTCTGTGAGAATTTTGAATCCCAAACCAGTGGCTTACATATAGAGCAAACAGAATTGAAACGGACTTGAAATGAAAAAGAAAGAAGCAATTTTTGTAAAATTTATGATAAATTCGATATAAATTAGCATGAATAATTTCTAGACAAAATTTCAAAAATTCTGCTGACAATTTGCTGAACTCACTGGAGCATGCAAAAAAAAAATAAAAAATCAAATCGGTCAACAAATGAAAAAAGAACATTTTTGATTGAAAAATTGCATAAAATAAATTAGTAATATCAAAATCTGTTGATGAAGTTTTGAATCTTCACCTAGTGCTAACATATATCGCAAACAGAATTGAAATCGACTGAAATGGCGAAAAAGAAGCTTTTGAAATCGTAGAACACGACGACACAGACAACGCGCCACGAGCAGGCATAAGCTCATCTGGCCTTTGAGCCGGATAGCTAATGACAAAATGTGAACGACATGTTAAATGACAATGACCTGTGCAATAGCAAGACGGAATAACATACCACCGTAAACATCTGTAAAAAAGTCTGTGATTAAATTTCAGGAAAAATCAGGTTACCATGGCAACGTGAATATGATACCACTACAACATGTTTGTGATTAAATTTGAGGCAAAGTCATCAATTTGATGATAAATGATCGAATCATATAGAAATGGCGTATAAAAGAATTATAAAATAATTCCAAAATAATATTATTTAAAATAAAATGTATCAGCAAGAAAAATCTTTTGGCTTTAATTTGATTCTGCATCCAAAAACTCTTCAGGAAGGTTTGATAAATAAATATTTCAATTCTTTCACAAATTAGGTGGTTAAAAACAAGTGCTAAATAGCAACTGTAAAAAAGGTGAAATAATTAACTTTGTGAAAAATATGAAAATGCCTAAATTTTGTATAAAGAAATGTTATATGCTTGGTTTAGTTTAAATGAACCAAGTGAAAGTAATCCTGCAATTGATTTGGAACACATCTTCTCAAGTTCTCTCTTGTGGTGGGGATTATTGTGTTTTTAAGCGGCAATGCTCATTTTCTACTCTCTGCATCAGCCTACAAATTGACATGAAGTGGTCCCAGGTTCGAAACAAACCCATGTTCTCAATGGTGACGTTAAAATGTCGGTACCGGTCAGACGTAATAACACATCTGTCAAAACCCAACTCCCTTATGTTTTTGCAAAAAAAAAAAAAAAAAATATATGTACATATATTATATTATATTTTACCTCCTTATTTGGCCCTGAATATGAATATATCAACATGTACTACATATTTCTAACATTCTATTATTAAACATGAAATTATGGATTTAACTGATTAGTATTCTTTGGCTTTATTTGTGGATGTGTTATCGTGTAAACGTGGCCCCCTCTATATCGTGGATTCAGATTTATTCGCAGAAGTTGTAGAGATTGATGCCAGATCTTCATCAATACGAGATTATCGGAGATGAAAGAGCAAAACAAAAACATGAAGGGTGCAATAGATCATCATGCACTTGTTTGGGTATATGAATGATTAAAACCGTACATTTGTCTGATAGGATAACAAAATCTTTTAGTTCACATTTTATCATCATTAATAATCTAGGATTTACGGGTAAATGAAAGTGAGGAAGGTATGTAAGTTTTCCTTTGGTTCATAGCCTAAATTATTATGATTGAAAAATCTCTTGGACATGACTAGTCGTATGTCAAATCTTTTTCCACTACCCTCATTTGCCATAAGTTAAGCACATACTTAATATTTTATTTTTAACTTTATAGTTTGTTTTTTAAGCTGAACATGGAGCCGCAAGGCTGAAAATTTCAGTTTGCAAATTTGAGCACAGTAAAAGATACAAATATTCAGATATTGAATGATTTGTTCAAAATAAATATGTACGGGACAACTATTGTTATTTTCGAAGGTCAAACTTAAAAAGTGTTCGCTCTAGAACAAATTATCTGATAATGTAGCTTTTGAGGACCATTCTGTTTACTATTAAGCCTGCTTAATATAAAAGAGATTGTAACAAAGAGATTTGAAAAAAAAATGTATTTTTCAATTCTATAACAAGCCTTTATAATGTGCTATATTTTATTTATGATCAGTCAGTATTTACGTCGCATTTTTGTATATAAAGTGACATCATCAAATCAAAATTCAGACACAAGTCGCCATAAAGTCAAAGATTGCCAAAAAACAATCTATTTTTAAAGCTTTCCATAATAATTTTATTACTTTTTTTTTTTTTTACAGAGCATACAAAACATTGAAATTCAGAATCAAAAAAATATATTTCCCAAATTAATACAATTTTTATTATTTTACATATTCATCGACACAGAGCTGAATTTCTCGGCGACTTGTGATCTGATTTCGATGTGATGTCAGATATATATCCTGGAAAGGAGACTATGTCCCCTTCAGTGCATGACCAGACAAGGTAATTTCTCTGAAACAAATCGATTACACATGTTCTCATATGTCTCCGAACAACAGATTTGTTTATGCCCCTAAGCTAATCATTAATGGCCTTAAGGACCTATTATAAATATATTAAAAAAAAAAAAAAAAAGAAAAAGAAAGAAAGAAAAAAATCCATCAACCAAAGATATACTTTTTGGCTAGGCCTATTATTCTTAGACAGGAAAGACTTTAAAAAAAAAATAATAATAATAATTCAGCTATGTTGCAATAGTTATGCGAATTGACGGGTATAGCATGATAAGCCTGTAATTTAGTAGCAAATTTCAATGTAAACACTTAGGTAACAAATAAAAATATTTTCAAAAGGCATAAAGTTAAACTTACAAAAAATGAATCAGAACGCAGAAGGCATTTTACTTCCCAATAAATTGATAAATGTAGCTTCACACATCTTTTAATGTTGAAAACGCGCACACTTAAATTGTTGGCTAATTTCAGTGGTTCAGTTAGGTAATTTTTGGTGGGAAAGAAAATATTCGCAATTCTGGTAAACTCTTACCCAAATCTTGTGAATCATTGCCAAGTGATTAAAAGGTGGACAGATTATAACGAACTATATTAAGCGTGTACAAATGGTTCATTGATGATGTTCTGGTTATGTGGTGAAATATTATTTTGTAAATGGTTTGTATTTGTATTAATGGTCACTTTGAAATCAAGTAATTCAAATAACTCATATGGTTTTTAATCTTACCTTAAACATTGTTTCAAATGATCCTTTCGGCCCTTATCTCGCAAAGATGAAGAATAAACTTAATTTGATCTTCCAAAAATAGTCAGGACTCTTTTTCGATCACGACTCCAATCAGCCTGATATTTAGGCGTTAGTTGATAATGTTATCCAACTTTATGGGCAGAGAAATTAGTTCAGAAAATAAACGTTAGTAAGCAACATGGTAGTAAGAGCTTAGAGCCACACAGGTGTGTCACTCAGTGTGTAATCGATAAAGAATAAAACATAAGATGCCGCTATTGGTGTTTCTGTCGAGCGCAATCGCGCGGTGTGTGAGGATGTGCATTTGTGTTTCAGTGTGCGTTTCTGTGGAGGAGAGAGAGAGGAGAGAGGAGAGAGATGAGAGTGTTGTTGTGTGTGTGTGTTGTTGTGGTGTGTGTGTTGGTGTGAAGTTGAGAGAGAGAGAGAGAGGAAGCGTGTGTGTTGTGTGTGTGTTGCAGAGGGATAAGAGAAGAGAGAGGGGGGGGGGGGGGGGGGGGGGCGGGGGGGGGGGAGGGGGGGGGGGGGGGGGGGTGGGTGTGGGGGGGGGCGGGGGGGGGGGGGGGGGGGGGAGGGGTGGGGGGCGGGGGGGGGGGGGGGGGGGGGGGGGGGGGGGGAGAGATTGAGTGAGTGAATGTGAATGTGTTATGTTTCGCCCGCAAGCAGATGAGGTTCCCGTGAGGGCGCTTTTTAAACTTCATTACTTATGGACACTTTTAAAGTCCAAAATTTTTGTGCTGCAATGAGCAATGCTTACTTTTTCAGGACACAAAAATGAGGATGTGCAGGAATTTACTATACTTTTTTGTCTGAAATAAGCGGCCATTATGGTCAAATTTGATAATGGAATATTCAGTCAGCTGACAAAGTCGAAAAATAAATCAAAGTTAATAAACATCAATAATATGCCAAAAAATGTATAATCTAAGCATTTTGTTTTTAAATAGTAATACATAGGATTTCTATAGCGCCATTTTCGATTTAGATGAATGCTCAAGGCGCTTTTCAAAAGAATTACAAAGAATATCACACAAAGATAAATGTCTGTCTTCAAAAATATGTAAGTCAACAAATAAGACTTACGATATGTCTTGAATGTTTCCAGTGGGGATGATTTTTTTTCCAGCTCCTATGGAAGTGTGTTCAATAGGGGTAGTCCGGCATAAGTAAAGGCCCCCCCCCCCCATGCTTTTTTTTTTAACGATTTTTTTTTTTTTTTTACTTTTAGGTTATAAGTGTCTTATTAATAGCCTCCCATAAGCAGGTGATACATGAATAGAAAATTCTTCAGTTCTTGCACAGCCTAATTTGTTTGTCCTTACAAAAATAGGCATTTTTCACCGAAGCATGCATTAATTTTGGACTGTTTGGTGTCATAATAATAGTTACGGATATGAGCTTTCATACATATTAACCTCTCCCCCAAGAACCATATATTATTATTATTATTTTTATTATTTTTATAATTGTTTTGTCAATCATTTGCATATTAGAGGCATTCATTTTCGGAAAAAACGCTGATGCATCAAAATATTGCCAGTCAAAATCGTATTCAATCATCAAAATTAACGATTGTTGAGATCGATTTCGTATTTGCGCATTCTACTTCACATAATAAGCATATACATTCGGCAATAAATTCGTCTTCATTCTGTCGACATTTCATTCCGTATTTGCACTAATTTGAATGCACAAATAATGAAATTAAATGCCTATATCCGAATTTGAACTTTGCAACCATCACTTTGTGTGCCTAAAAACGAATTTGATAGCATGACCACGAAATCGTTTTTACTAAAGTCAGTCTGTCGCATCAAACACACGAATTTGAAAAAAAAAAACCATTAAATGAAAACGGATGATAAATGTATGAAATAGGGCGGGAAAACCTATATTATCATTATTATTATTATATATATATATATATATATTTATTTATTTTTATTTATTAGTATTTATTCATTTATTTATTTATCTATTTATTTATTTATTTATTTATTTTTTTTTTTTTTTGGGGGGGAACCATTTCATAAAGGTATAGTTTTTTATTAGGACGGAATGTAGAACCTCGTTCACTCTTACGTAGACATTACTAAAAACAAGTGCATACATATGGCAGTATTTTCTAGAAAAAGTAGCAGCTGATATCAAGCTAAAATCATCCGCAATTTCCTTCAGGAACTCTTTAAAAATCATATACTAAATCTATGTGTAATTTAATGTTATTTGAACTTCTTGTATAGATTACAATGAATGTTGTCAATCATCCAGGTAAATCAAACATAATTTTGAAGAGTAGAAAACTGTTCAACTGGACTTACGTCTTGCGGAGTTACGACGTTTCACGTCCAATCCAGATTGATTGTTGGCGCCTGGATTGGACGTGAAACGTCGTAACTCCGCAAAACGTAAGTCTAGTTGAACATTTTTCTGTCCGTCTTCACTCCTGAAGATGGACAGTCAACCTGTCCGAAACGTCGAGCACTCTCTACTTCTACTCAAGCCTTCCTCGCATCTCGTCTTCTTAACTGGTTTAAAGTCCTTTTCAGGACTAAATCAAGAAAGATTACCTCTAATTTTACTCTCTACTCTCTATCTCGCCTATCAATTTTCTACTTTCTGTAACTCTCCATTTCCTCTTTCACTTTCTCAAACAGTCCTTTTTAGGACTAACCACATGGTGAACCGTAAACCTCATCACCATATTCGAATACACCATGCAAGCATCTAACTTCGAAAAAAAAAAAAAAAAAAAATCACTTTTCAAAAGTATTTCGAGGCCCTTTTAGGTCTGTTAGTGACAGTTTACTTTTTGATGTGTACTCATTCATGGATTACTTGATTAATCAATCTATTTTTTTACACAGAATCTAGTCGATAACTGTACTTACACCCTCGCCAAGTTATTTGGCTCAAAACATTTTTGTTAAATCGTTATGCTATTTTATTCATGATGGAGTTGCTTTTTTGTCAGCTTTTGTTCTTTCAATTTCATCCCCACCATTGCATAATTCGAAATTGGCATGTTCGCAAACAATGCGTCGTGTTCATCCAAGCGTTAAGGCATACCATACAAAAATGGTACCAGAAGATGCGGGAGGAGTTACTTTTTCAGAATATGTAAAATAATTTTGGGTTTATAAATTGGTAAATCTTTTTATTGGCATTTTTCTAGGTGTAATTTTTTTTTGTGACTTACTCGGTATATTGAATGGTGTAATTACGATGCCTATGGATCCAGTAACCCTTAACTGACAGTTTAGTTCCATTTCAAAGCCATGGGTGTTTATCTCACTCATTTATTTCAACAATTTTATATTACATCTTAATATATAAAACATTCATGTCTTGGATACAGAGGAAACTGAAGCTTATGTTTTCCTTTGTTTCTCTGAGAATCAGTTTTTTGATAATTTTATCCGGCGCAAAACAAGATAACTCTGGAATGTAATGTCAGATGTTATTCAAACTTTGAATACTTGTTTAATGAATGTGTGGCCAGGGAATGAATGGATTGCAATTTTAAATGCAGTTTTAGTTTTCTTGTAAAATTGTCATGAATCCATAATTAACTAAAAGACAATCAAATACATAAGAAATTCAGTCATAAAACAATAACAAAAGAGAATTTTGGAATTCCAATCCATTTGTAACCAAAACTAGGGATATTAAATGTTAGGGAAACTATATCAAAGCTATGAGCTGACCATACAGTACATTGCATACAAGTCAAGAAATCAAGCATCACACAACTTCTTTAAAATAACAACTTAACTACTTTATTAACAACAACTATATACAATATTTACAAGTACATGTTAAACAAGGAATAACTGTGCCACAGTTATCATTTCTACATTACCCTCGACTTTCACAACTGACTTCTAACCAGGCAATAACTGCCACCCCTCCATCTTAGAGATGTAGTTCTCCCAACTCCCCATTCAATACTGCCTCTTACATAATCCTCTCCTCCCTAGCATCCCCCAAACCAAGGCTTTCTGCATGGTCAGCAAAACCTGTTCTTGCCCCTACCTAACTAGGCTAATACTTCAGATCCATTTTAGTAACACATTCATTCCCTTAGGACATGTTTAGAGAAAATCTCTACTAAAAATTGACTTACTAATGCGGCGGTCACAACTCGCCGTACCTTCGACGTGCAACTCCCTACGATGGATTTCGTAGAAAAATCGTGCTACGCAGGTACCTCGGAGGCACGTTGCATGTACGACGTGCAGGAAGTTTTTCCAATACCCTTACTACAGAAACGCAGGAATCGCAGAAATTGACCAACGACCTGTGCAGGCGTTGTGCATACAACGCAGGCTACGTTGATGGCACGTGCCCCGTAGCCTACGACGAGTTGTGACCGCCGCATAAGCTTTGATATTCAGTAGATCTTGTTTTGGGTAAAAATTTGATAAATTTGCATAATTTATGCTAATTAGCCTTTTTGGGAGATTTTTTTTTTGGTGTTCGCAAGCTTTCTTGATTTCTGTCCATAAATGGTTTCTGAGGGTTATTTCTATTAATTAATTTGGTAATAGGTCAAATAGAAATGTAGTACCAGTTGCCTATAACCCCCCTTAAAGACTCATATTTTAATATGGTTTCAACTTTCAGGCTGGCATATTGATATGATGCTACGTACATGCTCCAACATCACACTACACAAACAATTTTTGTTTGTTTTGTTGTTCCCCCCCCCCCCAGATTTTTAGAGCCAATCGGTCATTTATTCCATTGTATTCATTGAGATATTGGTGAATGAATATCACCACTTCATAAGATAGTGTACCAATGGTCCGTTCTCTAAGAATAGCATAGTCCAGCAGCAGATTGCAATTTTGGGGCCGAACCTTGTTTTGGCGGCTGTAGTTTTTTTTTTCAACGGATTATGATTGCCTAAACATTCTATTTCAAGAATCAGATTGCTGACACTTTGTCAGCATTGAGCATTTTGAGATATGTGACGTCATACAAAATGGCCGCAAAATTACCAAATTTCCCTCTAAAATTGAGAAAATGGATGTTTAATATGAACATTTCAACAACATTAGGGAGCTGAATGTCTGCATATCTCTTACACCATTTCTAAAAATTGTTTTGTTAGGTCACATGGCCATACATTACATGCTAATTTGCATATTGGTCATAGTGCCCTCAATTTTGAAGTATTACTTTTCATGAATGTGCGCCCGAAATGATAGATTTCAACCCCCCCCTCCCCCTTTTTTTCTGTGAAAAATATAAATACCAGTCAAGAAGGGATAAGCCTACATGAAATATTTTTCACTAAAGCAGCGAGGATTGGTTTATAGGCTCAAATTTTTGTTCCAATAATAGGTTTTATTTAGATGGTGTTATATGAATAATATTCAATGTGAAACAAACTAAAACATTAATTGGTTCTTTTCGACCTCTAAAATGAGGGATGATAATTCTGGAGAATTGATACACTATCCTGTTAATGAAATAAAGAACAAGCCTCTAAAGGTAATTAATAATAATAATAATAATAATAATAATAATAATAATAATAATAATAATAATAATAATAATAATAATAATAATAATAATAATAATACTAATAATAATAATAATAATAATAATAATAATAATAATAATAATAATAATAATAATAATAATAATGATAAACAAAAAATCTTTAGTTATATAGCGCACTTAAAAATAAATTTGCTCAAGGCGCTTCACATAAAACACAAGAAATTAAGGTGACTTGCTCTCCAAGTTAGTATAAACAGATCAGAGGGAGAACAAATATGTCTTCAATTTATTCTTAAGTGTTTGAACTGTTGTACAAGATCGAATTTCAAGAGGAATACCATTCCAAAATCCATTTTGGTTCATGTTAATATTCATGACGAAGTGTCTTGAAACACTGCAAGTAGGGGGGTGTTAAAATCAAATTACGAAAGTCGTTAATGTTATGCGTAACAGTACGTAGTTTACGTTATACAGTGCGTCCCCCAAAAGAACTATACACTTTTGACACGGCTACCAAATTAAAAATATATGATTCTTGGGGGAAAGGTTAAGATGTATATTAAGCTCATATTCTCAACTATCATTATGATACAAAAAAAAAAAAATAAAAATCCGAAAATAACGCATTCTTCAGGGAGCAATGCCCACTTTTATGAAGGACACAAAAAATAGCCTGCGCATGAATTCGCTATTCATTTATCACCTGGGTATGGCTTGCCATAAAGGATTCAAAGAAATAATGAAATGAATCAGTTAACAGAGTAAAAGATCAGAAATAAACAATCAATATTTATTTTTGTCTTTGTGAGCCGATTTATTTCATAAGCTTATGTTTACCTTTGTTTCTCTCAGAATCATTTTTTTGATAATTTTATCCGGCGCAATACAAGATAACTCTAGAATGTAATATCAGATGTTATTCAAACTTTGAATAATTTTTTCAATTAATGTGTAGCCAGGGAATGAATGGGTTAGAATTTTAAATGCAGACTTAGTTTTCTCGTAAAATTATCATGAATACATAATTAATTAAAAGACAATAAAATACAAAATAAATTCAGTCTTAAAACAATAACAAAGGACAATTTTGAAATTCCAATCTATTCATTCCCTCGGGAAATGTTTAGTGAACATCTCTACCAAAAATTGACTTACTAAGCTATGATATTCAGTAAATCTTGTTTTCGGTAAAAATTTGGTAAATTTGCATAATTTATGCTAATTAACCTTTTTTGGGGTGTTCGCAAGCTTTCTTGATTTCTATCCATAATGGTTTCTGAGGGTTATTTCTATTAATTAATTTGGAAATACGTCAAATATAAATGTAGTACCAGTTGCCTATAACCCCCCTTAAAGACTCAATTTTAATATGGTTTCAACATATTGATATGATGCTACGTACATGCTCTAACATCACACTACACAAACAATTTTTGTTTGTTTTGTTGTTTTTCCCCCAGATTTTTAGAGCCAATCGGTCATTTATTCCATTGTATTCATTGAGATATTGGTGAATGAATATCACCACTTCATAAGTGTACCAATGGTCTCTAAGAATAACATTGCAGTCTATGGACGAAAAAAAAAAAAAAAAAAAAATTATAATGCGCTTTTCCCATAGCGGCTCAAAGCGCTTTACAGTATATTAGGTTTTCCCGGCCATTTTCATCCCCCATTCACTCAATTACATGTGCGGAGCATTCAATTTAGCTCATTTTTTGGCCTGTGCTTAAACTGGCATTTCAATATCGCACTTTAGGAATTCAACTTAATGTGAACAGCGACCGAAAAGGTACTTTATTCAATCAAAGACGTACAAAATTCGCCTATTTCACAATGGTGATATTCAATTTCACATTTAATGTAAACAAGAGCTAATTTGTACTTATTTGTATTTTCTATTTCATTTTAAAGCTATCTATTTAATGCAAAACGAAGTCAATTTTACCATATGTATGGTATATGGTATGCTAACGCATGATTTTACGGTAAGCACCCGTTATTCCGAGGGTTCGTAATTCCGAAGGTTCGTCATTCAGAAGGTTCGTTATTCCGAAGGTTCGTCATTCAGAAGGTTCGTTATTCCGAAGGTTCGTCATTCCGAAAACGAAATAGGGTTCGTCATTCCGAAGGTTCGTCATTCCGAAAACGAAATAGGGTTTGTAATTCCGAAGGTTCGTCATTCCGAAAACGAAATAAGGTTCGTTACTCCGAAGGTTTGTCATTCCAAAAACGAAAAAGGGTTCGTCATTCCGAAAACGAAATAAACTTATTTTAGTAATAAAAACGGTGTTGTAATTTAAAAATATTAGGATATTATGCAATAATAGTCTCAGCGGAGGATGATACACATGATACATGTGCATTTTGTGGGAGCAAAGCATGTATTGCATTTTAAAAAATGGCATGGATCAAGCATGGCCCTCTGAAAACAGGGGGTTTAGGCACATTTTACATCTAAACCTTGCAAAATAAAAGGTATAGGCGAGCGTGAAGCGCAAGCGAAAATTTTTTACTTAGGGAACTGAAACCATCGCGTTTCAAGCCACTTTTCTTGTATATATTTTTATTCAAGAATCTGCATAAAATTTCTGCCACAAAAGTGGAAGGGGGTTCACTTCCCCCTTTTCTTTTCTTTTCTTTTCTCTTCTGTCTTGTTACATAGCAATAAGTATATAAATATGTTTTGCCGTATTTTGTTTCGTCCTATTTTGTAGGCCTGATGAAAGCAATGCGGGCCGAAAGCTTGTAAAAAAAAAGGAATAAGAGAGCTACGTTTCGATTTGTCTACCGTCCTTTATTTCGCCTGTATTAAAATAAGATGAATCTCTGCAACCATGGACCTATAACCTCTAGGTCCATGCTGCAACACACCTTCAACAAGGGGCCGTATTTCGTTATATATCATTTGGATTCAAAGCATGACGTTTATTAGCCTACATTCTTTCTAATAAAAAAAGAGGAATCGTCGCCCCTTTTTTTTAATCGCTCATATTCTGGTCCAAACAAGCCCCCGTCCCATCTCCAACCCCCCCCCCCCCGCAGAGCGACATTTAATCAAGAATGAGTCTTTTAGTCGAAATTTTGAACTTGAACAAAACAATTTCAAAATGCATCAATACTCCCCTAGCGAAATTTACAGGTCTGGCAACGATTCTTGCATGAACTAGTCCCAGTAAAGCCTATGATCACCCCTTTGAAAGAATCTTTCGTATGTAAATGCTCCTGGTAACGATAGATCAACCCCTTTCCACCCTCATAACAATTGAACAGTAACGGCGATACCCTTCCCCCTCCACCACGCCTGCCCTCCCAGTTTTCCCTGCTTCGCCAGATTATTTTAGTTTCGGACTAACAAAACTTATTTTATTCTCGGATTAACGAACCTTCGGAATAACGAACCTTATTTCGTTTTCGGAATGACGAACCTTCGGAATTACGAATCCTATTTCGTTTTCGGAATGACGAACCTTCGGAATGAAGAACCCTATTTCGTTTTCGGAATGACGAACCTTCGGAATAACGAACCCTTTTTCGTTTTCGGAATGACGAACCTTCGGAATAACAAACCTTCGGAATAACGCCACAAATGTTCGGATTAACGAACCCTTTTTTATTTTCGGATAAACGAACATCGAGGTATAGGCAGTTTACGTGTTTCGGAATGACGAACCTTCGGAATAATTAACCTTCGGAATAACGAACCTTCGGAATTACGAGGTGTAACCGATGAATCATTTTCATCGCCATATCCCACATATAGATTGTGATAAACAATCAATTAACACTTCGGGTATAGGCCATGGAGATGGAGAGAGATCGAGATGAACGCATCACCCCTGTCTCTCCATTCCTCTCCAGGGCAATGACGTTATTGCCGTTATAGTAATGTTTTGTTTCATTATATAATTTTGATTTCATACTCTTTCTTCATATGATCATTTTCGAAAATGTAGGGACATGTGCCTAAAAAAGGCTCCATGCTTTCTCTCTCTCTCCCTCTCTCTCTCTCTCTCTCTCTCTCTCTCTCTCTCATAATTTTTTACTTCATTCGCTCTCGTTCTTTTATATATCGTCGGCTTGGAGCCAGAAGGGCGCTATTGCAGATCAAGGATGTTCCGTTTGGAGCCAAAAGGGCGCTATTACCATTGACTTTGTACAGTAATAGCACCCTTATGGCTCTCAACGAAACATCTATCAGATGCAATAACGCCCTTATGGCTCCCAACAGACGATATGATAATGTTGTGGATTGCCCTCCATACGCACCATCCTCTCCATTCCTCTTCAGGGAAATGACGTTTTTGCAATGTTATTTGTATTATATATTCATTATATAATTTTCATTTCATAATGATCCTCCTTCATTTAATCATATTCTGAAATGTATAAACATGTGCCAGCAAACAAAGGTTTCTATACTTCATTATTTTGCTTTCATATATTTTCTTTTTTGGATTTATTCATTCTCTCTGTTTTGTTTTGTTTTTCTTTTAAAATTTTATTTTCAGATATACTACACGCATTTCCCATGAATTGATGTGTATTTTATGTGCCATTGTATACTATGTGATCATTATTTCATGAACCTTTTTTTTTTTATTCGATCGTTGTAATTTAGAGACGGTTATATGAGTTCGAAGAGAATGTACAAGCCCCCCCCCCCCCCCCCGTTTATGGGTCCAATCATACACTGTCTAGCAAATTACCCCCTTTTCATATGTTCGGACACTATTCTCGGTTTTGTCCTAAAATTAGAAGTTTCACACATTTTTAAACTTGGTCGGATGGGGGGGGGGGGAGAATGATAAAAGACCCCTATTTAAATCATTTCTCGGTTTCCACCCTCTACTGACACCCTAAAATATACCCTTTTCCCGGAAAATCGGGAACGAGCATACGGGAACGAGCATATAGCATGAATTGATGAACACGTGTTTAATTTGAAAATATCCACTGGTGACTTTGAATGTCAAAACAAGCGCAAATTCTCGCTGGCGCGAAATTGATTGCACCTACTGACATTTTTGTTTGATCGAGTCTTTATGAATCGAAGTAAAGGAAATGGAAAATTGAACGTTTTCTTTATCTAATTGAAGTAAGGAGTAAATGGAACATGCAATTTCGCTTTGAAATTGAATGAATATTCGTGAAACCGACTGCCATGGAGGATGAAAATGGCCGGAAAACCTAATTCCCCGTTCACTAGATTTAACTCTATATTATAGTTCCGCCATTTATAGGCGCCTTTTATTGAATTATCCTCCCGGCTACCCAAAGGCCTTTGCACCTGGGTGGAGTGGACGCAAGTGCCGGTGCCGGGAATCGAACTCACGCTTCCCAGCCTCGAGTGATACCGACCACTAGACTAACTTAGCCATAATCTGGTATTTTCCGACACTTTGCAGTTTTTTTGTTTGTTTTGTTTTTTGTTTTGTTTTTTTTTAACTTTTGTTTAAGCATGTTACTGTCATGAAGCTCTATGGAAATAGATTTTTCCAGGGTTTTCACCTGAACATATTATGACATACACTGAGTAGATAAAAGCCCCATACTCGAATTTTTGCCGCCTCCAAAATTTAACATTCCCTTTAAAGGTAGTATCAGCCTTTTTCAGACAATTGCGAAACTAATGCAACTTGGGCATACATGAGAGATATGATCGCAACCTATACTGTCTATTCAAGTCTTAGCTGCTCATAGGTTGCCAGATCAGTAATACGAAACAAAATTCTGACTAGCCAATCTTGACCAGCATCTCCATCACAACTCGTTGATATTACATGACGCGTGCAGGCACGGCCGTCACAGCAATATACACACGCGCGCGCATCAGCGTGCATTATTATCTCTGCGCTAGGTCAGCGGTCGCACCGTACGGTATATTCGAGTTCGAAAAAAGGAATGAATTTTTAATCGCAATATAATGACAAACAGTACAACTTTGAGCTTAATCATGTGTGGTGAAGATAATTAGTCATTGGTATTCTACATA
>CALNVZ010003430.1:39797977-39843292 GCA_940671915.1 Paracentrotus lividus | reverse complement strand
ATCCCCCTTATCTGGAGGTTATTCATGGGTGACCAAAACACAGTCCCCAACAATTTTAATCCATTCGCTCTGGCAGTAATAGTTCAATTTTCGGAATAACGAACCTTCTTCTATTTTCGGAATAACGAACCTTCTTCTATTTTCGGAATAACGAACCTTATTCTATTATCGGAAAACCAAACCTTATTCTATTTTCGGAATAACGAACCTTGCTCTATTTTCGGAATAACGAACCCTTTTCTATTTTAGGAATAACGAACCTTCGGAATAACGAACACTACCCCCCCCCCCCCCCTGCAGACTACCAGACCCGCAGCGCGGCCGCGGACTATCGGACCAGCGGACTATCGGGCTATAGCCGCTTGGGGGGGGGGGGGGTCTAAAATTATGAACTTCAATATCAACAACAAAAAATGCAAGCTCATCTCTATTTCTCCTATTATAATCTATTAATACTATATTGTTATTATTTAATGAATAATTTTCATAAAAACGACTTGTTCAGAAAACTACTAAACACAGCCTTTCTTCTTCTTGAGGAGATACGTTTAAATACTACCGACTCTTTGTTTTGTTAAATCAGATGTTATTTTCTGTTTTTGAAAAAAAAAATAAAAAAAATGGGACTCTCTCTCTCTCAATTACTCCTAATCCTATTTGCCAACGTCAATCCACAAAATTGATCTTTCTTACCCTTGTCATTTCTGCTCTACTCAACACTTAATCATCTTCTTAATCACCCATGTCTGTGAGCCAAGTAAGTGCATTAAAAATTACAGTAAACTTTGCTTAACCTCTTGACTGCTGCATGGTGCTAATTGCACATTACGGGTTAGACCGGTGTGGCGCTGACACTTCAAAACAGACAAAGCTCAGACAATAGCATGAGCAGGTAAATTACGTGGTCTGTGCACAGTGTATTACTGTGGTCCGCGCAAGTAATATTACATGGTCCGCAGCAAAGTGCATAAGGCAAATATGTTGGGGCAGAACAAAAATAACTTCAATTTTACAATAAAAAAAATTATGAAGGGTTAAAAATAAAAGGAATACAAAGAGAAGGTGACTACAAAAGACACTCGACTTCTGCAATTATTTGACTTATGATCAAGTTTAACTTAAGGCGATGTTGACTGTAATATTAAAACACTAATGAGGGAGGTCATTGTCCGCAAAATTGTTCATACCCCTGTAGGTTTTTAAGCTTTTTGAGTCGTGCTCCTAACTGAATGCGTTTCGTCAAACTTTCTGTTGATAAATATGTTACTACCAACTGATACAATTAGGAAAATTTGAAATTTTGAGAAATTTGGTATTCTAGGTGTATTTTGTTGACAGATTTACTAAAAAAACGCCATGTTCAAAATTATTCATACCCTATAGGGGAGCCAAATCTGATTTCTTATCTATTCATCTCAATTATACGAATTTATTTAAATTTTCAGCTAAAATAATTCTTGCGAATGTCTAGAACCATAATTCATGTCTTCCGTGGGTTTTGATTTATGCGTCCTCTGGAAAACGTCAAGGCTGTGTAAGGTTGCATGGTCTTTGACTCATTTTGTGAGTCTTCAACTTCCCGGACACATTTTTAAGGAGATTCTTGTCAGGTTATCGAATTTTCCTCTCCAGATCATTCATTATGATTGTCCTTGAACTACTTCTTGACTAACTTGGCTGTATGCCTGTGAACTTTGTCCTCTCGTTATGTCCAATGCTGTCTCAGGTAACACTAACAAGCATACTTCTGCAAGTTTTCATCCAGGATCTTAATAAAAATGTCTTCACCGGGATGCCACCTATTCTAAACAGATTCCCAGTGCTACCCACACTGATAATCCCCCATAGCAGCTTTATGTGAATGTCACGTGCTAACATCAGGACACTGATCTTTAGATTGAAAGATTCGTCAGTTTTTGCCAAATTGAAGAAAGTCCATATGACTCGTAAATTCTAATTTTCTCTCATCAACTTATATAATTATGGTCCAAAAGTTAACATTCGAGTTTAAATGAGCTCAGGAACTGTCCAGAGGCTCCCGGTGGGTCTGACTGCAAAACTGAAGTCTGTATTGACAAGTGTTTGTATAGATATCCTCTATGCAGTATTCGCTCATTGATACATTCGTCTCTGGATGGTCAGTGGTAACAATTCCGACTTTGGTTGTGATCTGTGGCTTGTTGTAGGCCTCGCAGTACACTTATTTGGCAATTCAAAGAGATACCTTGCACTTTTAGTCATACCCATGGAAGCTTTTTCCCCAAGTGTCTTACATCTGGTGCTCATGAATGAAGCACTTGAGTGGTAAATCAGGGACTAAAGACTGTGAGTAGAGCGGTTATTACATGTCAGTAACATTCATTTGAATGCTCATAAGTGAAAAATTCAAAGTCCTGACAAGAAACCAATAATTAAGGGGTTGGGAAACTGTAGACTCAAGGATGGCTCAAAGACCATGCAAACTGACTCGGCCTGGAGGTTTTTCAGAGGACACATGGGCCAGACCCCACAGAAGCCATGAAGAAAGACCATAGAATCTTGGATAAACTATTTCAGATGTTTATTTGAAGAAAATAATATGTACTTGTGGTTATTTGATAGGAAATTCGACTGGGTACCCCTAGGGTATGAACAATTATGAACATGGTGTTTTTCGTAAATCTGTCAATAAAATACCCTGGAATACCAAATTTGCTTAAAATGTCAAATTTTCCTAATAGTCCAAATGTTAGTAACATACTGATCACCAAAAAGTATGACGAAGCTCATTTATTTAAAAGAAAAATTGAAAAAACTTTAAAAATGTCAGGGGTATGAACAATTTTGCGGACAACTGTAGATTACAAGACACCTCATTTAATTTGATTTTGATATTGATTCAGATTCCAAGGGACTGGGAAAATTATGGTACAAGAGTATACTATGCATTTTCTTTTAATCTTTTATTTTGAAAACAGATTTTTAGTAAAGTCAACTCCAGGAATTTCTGTTTCAGAAAAAAAAAAAAAAATTAATAATGAAGGGTTTAAGAACAAAGGAATATATTAAGAGAAGATGACTACCGGTAGAAAGGACCCTTTGCTTCAGCGTTCAACATATTTGCAATGACCCCCTCTATTGATCAGAGTTCAACTGGACAAAAACAAATTGAAAATACAGTGGACACTCATTATAACGAGGTCCTCGGGACCATAGAATTTACCTTATTGTATCGGGAATCTCGTTATGCCTGGGTAAAAAAACCCAAAAAGAATACAAAGAGCTAGGACCAGCAAAATTATCTTGTTATATCGGGAACCTTGTTATATCAGATCTCGTTATAACGAGTTTCCTCTGTACAATTGTTCTGAGTAAATGACATTTTCACCACTCCTTTCCCTTAGCTCTTATGACATTTTTATCACAAGCATCCTTTAAACAACATTACACATGACAAGAGGGTTACATTATTTACACTTTTATTTGCATTATTAATTCACCGTGGGTATTTGCAATCATTATGTACAGTTTCATGCTAATATAATATAAAGAAAACATCTACTAAATACATTTGTAACTTTATAAAGTGTTTTACATCATAAGAGTATGCTTTTGCATGTAGCATTTCGATATGCAAAAAACAAGAGTTTAGAAATATTGGGAATCATATGGAGCTCCTTATATTCTTTTGACTCTGCATATAAATTCAATGCCCAATTTTTAAAGGAAGGTCAAAACATCCAGATTCGCATAATCAATTCCATGGTAACAAATAGAAATTTAAAGGAGGGAAAATATTTGATAACAATATGAAGATATATGTATGCTTTTTTCATTAATATGTTAAAGTGGATCTTTTGTACCGTAGTGGGAAACGTGAAAAAAAAATTTATTATTGGGAGTTTTCCAAATATTTTTATCTGTGTCAGGAAGAATATAGGGAAAACAATCCATTGGTAAGGATAGCTCTTAAATGCCTGCTAGTTGTTAGATTCTTCTATAAATAGTTATAAACACTTCCAAATCACTTTGAAACAGTTTCTTCCATGATTCAACCTCACAAAATAGTACATCTTATTTTCTGCATGAATTCTTTACGATGGGACATTAGCAATGTTTCTATTACTACATTCTATTCCTGTTATAACGAGGGGCTCTGGTCCAAGCTAATTACCTCGTAACTGAAGGTTTATATCCACTTGGTCTAACAACAATTGATTGTCTAATACCATATGGGCTAAACCAATATGGTCTACTAACAGTTATGTCTAACCTCCTCTTGGTCTAATACATACTTGGACTAATTCTCACTTGGTCTAATGACCACTTGGGCATATTGCCAATTCATCTAATAGCCAATTCATCTTATTACCTTTTTGTCTGATGTCAAAATGAATGACTTGTCTATTACCAGTTTGTACAGGAATTGACCAAGTGGTGTTAGACCAATTGGACTTCAGACAAAAGAGGCATTAGACCAAAAGGCAATTATACAAACTGGTTGTAGACAAAATGGAATTAGACCATATGGGATGAGACCAAGCGGGTATTAGACAAAGTGGGGTTAGACAAAATGACAATTTACCTAACTGAAGACACACACATATAGTTATGCACATGTTTGAAATTGAGACAAAGAGCATTGTTTTGTCATAATAAAGTCTGTATTTAATGTCACTAAACAGGTGTGGACTGTAGTACATAAAAAAGCTCCATTAAGAAATTGTTTTGTTTTCCATGAAATCGTCCGTCTTCAGCTGTTCAAATTCTCAGCTCAATCGTCAATGAGATAATACCAGAAGTAGCATGCTACTGTCACTATGGGCTCACACTATCACTGTAGTCAATCATTTGATGATATCCAGTTTTTTCCACAAAGCCGAGATTTTCTGCAAATGTGAAGTTCTATGGATATAAGGTGAAAAATCATCATGATGCTGGCACCAATTCTGGTTCTCTCTGTTCCTGCCTCCGCTCTTTTTCCCTCCGCTTTTCACTTTCATCTGAGCAGCGAAAAAAAAAAAAAAGAATGAAAAAAATAAAACAATTTAATCTGTCATTTTAGCAAAGTGAAAAGAAAACCTTCAGATTGTTATTTGGAGCATTTGGAGCATAATGTAAAACTCACGTACAATACTATTTACATGTATGTGCAAACTTCATTCATTTTTCTTCTATTGTCATAATATTACATTGGTTTCAAAAACTCGCTCCAGTGTGAGTAATTTTGTAAACTGTAGTCGGGCATTGCTTAAGAAGGTGGGGGTTACGAAGGGTGGGACATTGAAAATAATGCAATTTTGTTAGGGGGGCATAGGGATAGATATTGCAATTATTTTTTGGGGTGCTTTCTTGAAATTTGCAGTCATTAACTCTTCACCCACCATGTACATAGTTCCCCCTCTGCCACATTAAATCAACCTGGCTTACTCTGAATACACTTCTTGTCAATTGATCTCTTAATTTCCCATTTAATACGAAATTTTCAAGGTAAGCAATGTCGGTGAATACAAATAAAATGAGGAACCAAACACTACACCATACATTCATTGCTATTGTGAGCAAACAGCAGATTAAAATGTGCTCCGTTTCTTTTGTGAATGGATTGTGACTGGAGTCGAACTGGGCAGTCCGCTGAAAGTGCCGCGAGTCGGAGAAAGCGGGCAAAGAGTTAAAATGAAGAAGTGACATTCTTTGATTTTGAAATACAGTCCAGACTTCTATCAATCCTAATCTCAAAACCTCATGGCCCATATTCTGATAGCCTGGTTTAGCTTAACCCAGGGTTAAGGGTAGTTTAACTCTAGTCTAACTCCTCAATTTAACCCTGGGTTAAATTTTCATATTCTGATAGCAAAGTTTAGCTTAACCCAGGGTTAAGTATGGTAATAAATCCTCCAAAATTTAAACTACCCCAGGGGGTAGTTTAAGCCTGGTTTAATTTTTGGGCATCATCGTTACTACAGCCATTTGCACCTCAAAAACAACACAATTAATGTTAACTTTTGTGATAACGGGGCGGGGGAGGATTATAAAAACAATTTAATGAAATTTAAATGAAAAATAATCCAGATTGATTAATCTGTCTTGATAAAATACGTCCAATCCTCAATACTAAATGGATGCATTTACCTGACAAAAATAAAATAAAAAATCATCAATCAACCAAACCTGCCCCGCCCCTAGACCAGCGCGGTGCGCACAATTGGCAAGGCGCGTATTGCATTGTTGCATGAGGTGCATTGCACTGCTGCGCGACCCTGACCTGGGAGCGCAGCTCGAGATGAGCTCTACTGAGCATGCGTAATGTGTTTAACCCAGGGTTAAATGGAAATCTTGGGTTTTGTTAAAGTAGGCTATCAGAATACCAATAAGACTAGACCAGAGGTGTGGGTTAGGTGTGGATTAGTTAACCTAGGGTTAACTTTAGCCCAGGGTTAACTTTTACTGCTATCAGAATATGGGCCCATGTGTCCACAAAAGCAAATTTTGTTATAATATGGTAAGTGAGTCGGTCAGAAACACCTCATTTTAAATGAGAGTTGACTGTACTAGTCAGGTCACTACAGACTGTATAAAAAAATTGGTACAGTCGAGGAATAAATAATTTAGGTATGAAATCTTCTTGAATGATGTGTGTATGTGGTAATAAATTGAAGCCAAGAGATTTTTCTGGCTGATTTTGTTTCATTTGCTTGTGTAAAACAAAAGTTATGATAAATTTTGTGCGACATGAAGCAAATCGAAATTACATACATTTATTGTTCCGGAGCGCTGAATTCATGGTCATTATGTGTGAAACCTATATATAGCCATAGAAAACCGTGCGCAAAATAGATTTGTCTGAATTATAGAAAACTTACCATATCTCAAGATCTACACCACCAAATGATATGAAAAAAATTGCAGAAGATAGCGCAATCTTGTATCTTTATGGGAATATCAAACACTAATAGATTGTGATTAGTTTTCCACTTGTACCATCTTATTTGATACAGACTGTAGTGTTCCTAAAATCTCTTTTTAAAAGTCTCTTACCAACTTGAGGAAGTTCATCTTGAGGCACAGTGGGTAGAGTGAGTTCTGGTTCTCCTGTGATCTGTGAGAGCTCAGCAAGCACTGCTTCTTCATCCTCTTCTGTTAGTCCACCAGCTAGCATCTCATCAATCTCCTAATAACCACAAGAGATCGTAGAAAGAGGATCGTTAAATTAATAATACAGTTGAAACTCATTATAATGAGGTCCTTGGGACCATAGAAGTAACCTTGTTATATCAGGAATCTCGTATCAGGGTAAAAAAATAAAAGAATACAAAGAGGTGGGACCAGCAAAATTATCTCGTTATTTCAGGAACCTCGTTATATCAGATCTCGTTATTCCGAGTTTCCACTGTATACTATTCAGTCTCATTAGATATGGCACCAGGGGGGCATTTCATCAAAAGATTTATCTGGCATTTTATCCGACAAATTTGCTCTCAGCCAATCACATGCAAGTATTTCAGTAGCTTATAACAGTTTGTTGGATAGAACGTCCGACAAATCCTTTCATGAAATGCCCTCCAGACCTCAGATATATTCTCGTATTCTGTAAGAACAAGCAGAGTGTAACAACTGAGTAGTTGAATACATAAACAGCCCAAGTCCATGGAGGGTCATTTCGATTGAATCAAGAAAGACTTGATATGTTTTGTATTTCTACCAGAATATTATATTTGTCTATGATAGTAAGGCAACATCATAAATAAAATTGTATCTTTTTTTTTTTAACCCTATTCAGACTGGGGGGGGGGGGGGTCAATTTGACCCCCCCCCTGAACAAAATCCGCGACTGCCGCGCAACCGCTGCGAATCGCAACCCGGCGCTTTATGACTTTTTTCTTTCAAGTGTCCCGCAACTTTTGACACCAAGTTCGGAAAAATCAGACACTCCGTTGTTGCGTTACGCAAACTTATGTAATCGCATGTCAGGCCAAAATTGAACGAAAATCATCATTTTGCATGCGTTTGTGTACAAAATACTGCTTTTTTCTAAATTGCTTTATAACACTGATAATTGTGTCTTCTGAGCCTTTTGATTAATTAAATTGGTCTTTATATTGATCAAAATACATTTCTCAAGCATAAAAAATTACAAAAACAAAGAAATACATAAGAAATAAAAACAATAGAATACATAAGAAATTCATAAAACAATAGAATACAAAAGAATTAATTTGAAATTTCTGAATTTGTCAATTCAATACTGTTGTCTATGCTACTCAGCAACTTTTAGAAAAAATTTGGGCTTCATAACTATATTTATTAATGAAATATTAACGATTTCAATAAAAAAGCATCTAATTTGCATACGTGAGTATGCATAAATTAGCATAAATTAAATATGTGAAATTTTTTTTCAAAAAAAACATATCAGCGACACCCTTTACATGTGCAGCAACGTTCGTGCAAAATTTCACGGCAATCGGACCATCCGCGGCCGAGATCTCAGGGGGGGGTCAAATTGACCCCCCCCCCCAGTCAAAATCTCCTCTTGAAAATGCCAGTCTGAATAGGGTTAAATGTACATTGTTATCCTTATTAACATTCTGGTTACTTTGGGTTCATTTTGTTTGGTGGACTTGGGTTGTTCTTTGAATCATATGAACTTGGGCAGTCACTGGTGTTTAAACACAAATAATTCCTAAAACTATTTATAGTTTCAAATAGAAAAACTCAAGAATCAAAGTGACTGAACTTACATTCTGATATTCAACCCCTTCTCTCGTTTCATCCATGATTTTCTCCACATCCTCCAGTGACATCATCTATCATGAATCATGAAAAGAAACAATAATTCAAATGTTCATTCATTAAAACAGGTCATTAGAGAAACCAATATAACTTTTTAATAATCCAGTACACTGTTAGTGTTCAATTGAACTTAAATACTACTACTGCACTGCAAATCGGACGCATCTGAGAATGAATCAACAATGGTACACCAGGCTTCACGATCTGACATGAGAGTTGGTCACTCATGTAACAAACTGCTTGTATCCCTACATATGTAATCAACAAAATTTAAAGGTCTCCGTCCTCTCGTTTTATGAGGGAGGCGCAAAAACAGTACACCATAAATAACTTCCCTCTCACTACGGAAACAGTGACCAGCAAATCTCACACTACGTTTAATTACTGTGGTAGAGATAGGTGGAAGATCTCCATAAATTTCATCTTTTGTTTTGTGATCTCTCCAACAAATATTTTGTACCCTCATTTAAAGTCGTTGTGTATGTGCCATCTAGTCTATCTTTTAAATACTTCTTGATCGTCCATGTACAAGATTGTAGAGTTATCAGTTATACATTGTACATTAGTAAAGAAAACAATAAGAGTAAATCAATTACAGACAAGATACAAGTCACTGCAAGAAACAGAACAGGGTTTTTCACTTTTTTTTTCATTTTTAAAGTTACACACTACTTTATTAATGACTGGTGATCAGTTCTTTTGCTCATTCATTGTAATTCATTGTGATTAGTATAGCACCCAAGAACATATTCCATTCATTTCTAAAGTCATTCGTAACCTCACAACAACCTGGTGAAACTCCCCCAGTGATAAAAACATAAATACAATTGGTTTTCTAAACTGTGTATGTTATAACTTGGATTTCATATACTTGGGGATGGATGCAAAAAAAAAGAGCCATTTGGAGAAATAAAGATTCTAACTTATTTAAGAGTTACCACAAAGAAAATTGAAACCAAAATAACAAATATCACTAGACTATACCTGATGCATCTTCTTGAGGCAATCGTTGCCTACTTTGAGACCGTCAATGACCTGGTGTTCGATCTGGGCAAACTCTATCTCTGATGTCATCCTCTCAAGGTTGTCTAGTTGATTGTCTGTCTTGGTGAGCAGTGATTCCTGATAGCGCTTCTTCTTCAGCAGCAACTTAGCTTTCCTGAGGATGGAAAATATCAGATATGTTAAGGGTTGTTTTACGATCAGGGTACACCGTCAAAAAATGGCCTTCTGTTCACCATAAAACGAAACCTGGGTAATGTCATATCAAATTTTTGATGGTAGGCTATTGGGCACTGTTAGAGCAACCTACCAGAGAAAAATGAATTAATGACCATAACTCATTTTTCTAAAAATTGACCATATCTGGCAATTTAGGGCTAAATTGCAGTCTCATTTTATTTTTTCTAATTTTGAGCATTAGCATCTTTATTATTAGCAAACATTAAGCTTGTTTTTCCAATCAGAATTGACTACTGAAATGTGATTGTTAAAAAACTAAAAACACCAGAAGCTACACTTAATCTGAATTTTTGTGACAATTAACCAAAATTGGGGTGTAAATTCTGTCAAAAATGTCCTCTCCGAATTTGATGTTTTTACGCATAGTTAGACATCACTTGATGAAAAATGTTTCTGTCTGTAAGAACACTTGTATATATGCAACAAACTTAAAATGTTTACTTCGCCAACATCCACTTATTTTTCAGACAGTTCATGTTACAATGTTGTCAAATCACGTTCCGTCAAAAACGTCCTCTCCGAAAAATGAAGCAATTGACTTTACGTGTAATACAAAATTTGAACCCCTAGAGAAAAATAAGTTGGTGACCTCATGCCTCCAAATTTAAAAGCAATATCATTTTACTTGTCTAGAACACATACACAAAAATTGGGGGAAAAACAAAATAACTTTTTTTTTTGGTCCAGTGAGACAAAATGGTGTACCCTGATCGTAAAACAACCCTTAAGGAGAACTCAATATCAACAGTCCTGTGAAGAAATAGAGCCAAGCTTTCGAAGCTGGACAACAAGTTTCACAGTTCTTTTGACACACTGATGGACATTATTGTGATTGAATATATTTATTGTCCATTTTACACCGGATTCACAGATAATAGAAAATACATTACATTTACAATAGAATATACAAACTCGGTGATCACTGGCTCTGGAAAAAACTTACTTAATTAAAGTTATAGCCATTATTATCATACAACCTTGACTCTCTTGTTATATCGAAAGGTTCAGTGAAAAAGAAGATGAGTGAGGTAGAGATAAGGAAGAAAGTTTAAAGTTGAGAAAATAAAAAATAAAGGGAAGAAGCAGGAAGAAGGAACGGGAAAACTGATAAATTCAAAAGGAATTAATTATGAATACACATTTTGCAATTGGAAATTAAATTAAAGCTTTAAAGACTTCTTCTGATTTTTATATTAATTGAAAGGTGAGGAGCGGGCTAATTTTAGTAGTGCCATTTATTTATCAAGTACCATTGATATTGAAAATGTGTATAGAATCGGGGACAATGGATTGTCTGAAACGGGCATGATTGGTGCAGGGGATGCAGAGAAGAACTTTACACCTATTGAAATTATAGTATTGGCACAAAGGATAAAATGGGTCATTTATTATGACCTGTACTTTTACACACATTCTCTCTGATGTCAGTACATTGTTTAGTATAATTCTATTCTAAATACAAAGGAAGTTAACAATGTTTAACAGGAATTTCAAAAAATAAACGAAAAACCTTAATTACAGAAGAAATTTAAATAATGTGAGGACAGGTGAAAGACAATATAGTTCGTGAAAATAAGTGAGATATGACAGAAACTAACAAAAGAAAGAACAAAAAATATTTTTGAGATCCTTTCCTTTTTAAAGATGGGCACTCCAGTAGGTAACAATAATTAAAGCCTAACACAGAATAAATGAACACATACATATCTATGTCACATAAAATCAGAATTTCTTCACTCTCCACACATTGACAAACTCAGAAGTGAAATACTTACTCTTTCTTGCCATCTTTGAGTAACTTCTTGGCCAATTCTCTCTCTTTAGCCAATTGAGCCTCAATCTTCCTCTGATAAAGCTTCAATTTATCACGTTGCTGCTTTAGTTGCTGTTGGTTTATAGTCCAGAGAAAGATAGGAAAAGAGTCGATATTTACATTGATAAACAGCTTTAACAGCAACAACAACAAAAAGAAAATGTCTTAACCTAAAAATTAATGATTAAAATATCAAATCAATAGATTGAAATATCAGCAACAACTGCAAAAAAATAAGGAATAGAGCGATAAATGGACTCTAAAATAACAATAGATTCAAACATCAGTATACAAGAGTAAAAAATATCAGTATAGGGTCATTCCATGCCAATTCACCCAATGAAAGTGCAATTTTGCACCCTTCCGTCTCAGAATTTGCTCAAATTTGGTACACATGAAGTTTAAATACCTTCCCATGAAACAAAAAAATTAGCGTAAACGGTCCGTCGGTTTCCGAGCTATGGCCCGCCCTTTTTTATTCGTTTTGGCAAAAATGGTGTGTGACCTTCATTTCAACGGCACAATGCGCCTGAAACTGGTTGACCAATTTTTTTTAAACTGGTACCATTCAAAAGGAAATTCAAAGAGAAATTCAAAAATGGTATCAAAAAATATTATTGGAGCAATTTAAAGTGCTATGACCTTTGACCTTTCCTTTAACCTTGATTTTGACCCCCAGACGAATAATATTTTACTTGATTTTTTATGTATGTTAATTGTCAGTATAATATTAACATAACATGTAAATATCTAGGATGATATTTATTTCTTCACCTTTAAAAACTCTTTTTAATGTAATTTACAAAGTTACTGTTACCCCACATACTGATATTTGTGTTGGTAATGTGTGAACAAGACTCATTATACATGAATACTTTCAAACTGAAGTAACATTACAATCAAATGCCATAATGTATTCCATATCTGTTGCTGGATGCTTCAAAGATCTCAATGATGTATTCAAGTTGGGACAGTAGAGCTGACTACATGTAGGAAGCATTTTGTTTCTGTCAAAACCGCAGATTTCTGATGATTATATGTATACCTATTCACCCAATCAAAAGGGCTAAACAAATGTCTCTATTCATAAGAAAATGGAGTCTAAGTACATGTATACATTATCATTGTGTTTAATGTTTCCTTTATACCTGAAATGTTTAGTTTCCTGTTTTAATTGAATGTAATTTAACTTCAGTTTGAAGTATTCAAGTAAGCCTATAATGGAGACTTGTACACACATTACCAAACAAATATCAGTATTTTTTTTTTTTTTGATTTTTGATACCATTTTGAATTCCTCTTTGAATTTCCTTTTGAATGGTACCAGTTTAAAAAAAATTGGTCAACCAGTTTCAGGCGCATTGTGCCGTTGAATGGAAGGTCACACCTTTTTTGCCAAAACGAATAAAAAAGGGCGGGCCATAGCTCGGAAACCGACGGACCGTTTACGCTAATTTTTTTTGTTTCATGGGAAGGTAATGTTAAACTTTATGTGTAGCAAATTTGAGCAAATTCTGAAACGGTAGGGTGTAACCCATTGGGTGAATTGGCATGGAATGACCCTATACAGGGTAACAAAATATCTGTATATTATCATAAATACGAAAAATGATTGTGTTAAAATTTCTTAACATCTTCATCACAATCATTTTACTAAAGTTATCAGACAAGTCCACTGATCTACGATGCTGTTAAACTGTTATATTAAAACAGATGTAAGAAATTAAAAGGCCAAACAAACTTTTTATCAAATTGGAATTAAATTAACCACAGGTCTACAAATTAGCTTCATGCTCTTTCAAATTATTTTTTTGTGAGAAAGAGAAGAAATAAAATCCATAAACACTTACAAGAACAGCCTTGTCCTGTTCAGTGACCCGAGACTTCTTATGTCCACCAAACAAGTTACCCATTGTAAAGACAGATTCTCTGCCTCATAAAGAGAAATGCACTGCAAATAAAATGATAGAATTTACAAGTTTGAATAAATTGTTGAATCCATGAGCTCCGGTGAGTCATGTCCAGAACAATTATTGTAGATCAAACCAGGAGATCAAAGTAATAGAGAGGATAGTTATCTAAGCATCCATGTTCACAGAACAATTGAGGCTGAGATCCTCATCCTCAACAATCCTCATCTTCTAATGCATATCTACATGATCTAAGACTAGATCCAAGTCTAAATCGCATTTTTAATAATTTTAGGCCTAAATTTAGTCACTCCCAGATCGTTCTCATCAGTTCAATTGTTCTTTCATACTGTATAAGCCGATATTTTCGCGTGCAGATATTTTCGCGATTTTGGACTAGTTAGGGAAATTCGCAAGAGCAAAATTTCGCGATTTTGGTGATGACTTCATTACTATAGATAGCCTTGTACTGAAGTGTAAATTTTCGCGATGACCGACTCGCGAAATTCATGTAAATAAAGTCACCGCGAAAATAACCACTTTATGTCAATGTCATTTGCAGATACATAGTCTAAATTCTGGTCGTGTGGGAACCAATCATCTTCAAAAATATTTAATTCCTAAAAAGTGGATCTATTTCTGACCTGCCTAGAAGACTAAACTAGTTACTGAGTGGAGTCATGGGACTGGGAGTGGGAGAAGAGACCAGCAGAGGCCCTAATTTACTGGCCTTTAAAGCCAAGCTAGAGTTCTTACAGCCAAAATAATTTGAGATAAATCTGTAAGATATGTCCTCACATTGTTCCATCAAACATATACATATGCCTACACAAGATTATATTCACGTTTCGATAATGATTTCAGAAGAAATATTGAGAAAATATCGAAACAGTCCGTCAAATTCAGACTTGGAGTAGAGCGCTGTATCGCCACAAGTCACGGCACAACATACACACACAGAACCGGTGCGAATCGCATGCACATGATTTACCCGTAGACTTTCCACATGGCCGTGTTAATTACGCATGTGCTTTGACGGGACGTCAAGATAGAGAAATTATGGTTATTTTGCTCTTTTCTCAGCAAATACGCAATTTTCTGTAAATTCCTTTGGTGTGTAGTATTTATTACCTATGCTTGAGATTGTGGTATGAACAAGAATGTTTTGATTTATTTAGATCTAACGTTAATCATCACTAACACTAACAGTTCCTACTCTAGATAATATCTTTAATAACAGTAAGTTACAACGGTTAATTCTTGCCTTCACAACACATCCTCTCAATAATTATTAATCTCCATATTCATATTCATTTACTGTTAAATCATCTATCAAGAAGGATAACTAAGATTCATATAGCAAGATCAATTTAATTTTACAACAACAAAAAAATGTCAACAACCACTATCTTCAAAACCTATGCGTGGGACAACACAAAAACAAAAGGGATGCATTTTCAAATTCTTGCTTTTTGAGAATGAAATAGAAATAATGGTATATTGCCCATTGAGAGCCGAGTTTAGTGAACTCATTTCGATAGTTATCACATAATGATTAGCGTTTTTCTGACCTGCTTGATTTTCACTACGGAGCCACACCTCTTCGACTTTGGCTGAACTTGTCTTTCTCTTTCGTCGGTTGTCAATCCCCAGGCAATGCGTCATGTTCTAAATATAGCTCGGAGAGAGCTGATCTAGCTAGCTAGCTCGCGCTCATGCATGGGCTACTATAGTATACACTTTTAAAAAACTGGGTTTTTTCCTCATTTTGGTATCTTTTAATCAATTACTATATCATGTTGGCCATTTTATTTGATGGACCTTATCAACAGCAACCTACAGTTAAATTTTTGTAACACTGCAAACATTATTTCTGTTCATATCAGCATTTTTAGGGCATTTTTAACGGAAATTTAAAGGGATTATTCTCATTTCATAATTTTGATTATGTTCACTGATATCATACTTGAATATCTTGAAAGTTGTGTGAAATTTTAATGCTGTATAGTAAGTAAAGCCACTTTGTAACATCATGAATCTCATTTGACTAAATTTGGCCAAGAAATGTGGAAGTGATGAATATTTTTGTAAAACGTATCTTTTCCGTTAAAGTTAAAAATCATGTCCTCTCCATAACATTGAGGTCAACAGCAGTTGGATAAAATGAGATGTATGGGCCCAAAATCTGTTTAAATAATCTTAAGTATGTTTGAATATGATGACATGTCACAAATCAATGAACAAAATATGTTATATATATATATATTGGTTAATTTGATGACTTTATCTCAGTCCATAACAGGTATTTTCTTCATATTCTGAAGCACTGAGGCTTGCACTATCTATGGCACCGATACACAATAATAATATACCTCCATTTAATATCATGAAATGTGATTTTCCATCTAAACACCTATAGATGGTCAGTATCTCACACTAATGCAATGTTAAACTGATTGTCCTCTCGACAACAGGGTCATCCATTTTTAAAACAATGTACACAAACAATTATTTCAAAAGTATAAATATTTGATAAGTAGTTCCACTCAATATTCATTAGATATCATTTCAACAGCAATAATTTTATTTTGGTATTAATTTTCATTAATTCATTTATGTAATTGGATAATTTCTGAATGCAAAGACAGACATATTCTCACAACCTAATGTGATATTAAATAAATTTTAAAGGGATATTATTTGTAAAATCTACTGATCATTGCAACCATTCACCACCCTGGTAGCAATATTGTGTATGCCATTAGGTTGTTAAGGAGAGGACACATTTTTTTTAAACCAGGCACTTCAGGTACGGAAAAATGTCTGGACCAAGCGCACCACTTTTACTTATTAAATTCCACGGTAACTGTAGGCCTATCTCACTTTGCGGAGACGTCTCCGCGACGGATAAAAAGTATTGGAGATGTCTCTGAGACGTCTCCGCGACGTCTCTGTGACATTTTTCAAAAACTGTGAGAAAGCAGTTTCAAAGAATCGTCTCAAAGTAGTTTCCGTGACTCATGAAACGTCTCGGAAACGTCTCAGCGACATATTTTTAAAACTTGTCGTGGAGACGTCTCCGGGACGTCTCCGAGACTTCTCTGCGACGTTTCATGAGTCGCGGAAACTATTCTGAGACGATTCTTTGAAACCGTGCTTTGTCATAGTTTTTTTTTATCCGTCGCGGAGACGGCCGCGAAGTGAGATACCACCCCAATGTAATTATATGAAATTGCCCTAATTCTTTATCAGTTAGGACTTTTGTATCATTATACAGTGGTTCAATAAAAACGGGACAGTTTTGAAAAGTCTGTCAAAATTTTGTTTCAAATCATGATGTCTACATTTTTATGTTAATAGATGCTCTGAAGTCTATCGTTCAAATGTAATTTAAAAATATCAGTTTCGTTTATGCTTGAGTACACACAGAACATTTTTATCGGGGGCTCAAAAAAAGGCTTGCGCCACAAATGGAAAAACGAGAAATATGATCATCAGACTTTTTGCTAATCAGCAGTCTTCTTCTAAACTTTTTTCTTTTTCTTTGCCAATATTTCGAATTATGATTTGAAATTCATTTACAAAGCTTTTTATTGACTGTAATTGTTTTTGTTTTTGTTGTTTTTTTTCTTTGTCATTTTAATATGTAATCTTTTTGCAATAAATTTTCCTTCAAACTTAAATGCCCTTTTTGTCAAACCAAGAAAGGGGATGTCGATGCTTGTTTAATTGATTGATTGATTGATTGTTTGATTGATGATGATTGATTGATTGCTTTGTTTGTTTGTTCATGCTTGAACGAACACGGAAAGTTTTTGTCTAAGGTTAAAAAAAAGGGGGGGGGGGTATTATTTATTTTAAATCGGGTGCTAAATTCGGATTGATTGTTACTTTACACTGATAAATGATTATGTTAGTCTAATGAGGTGATTTCTATGATTCTTCCAACGATTTAATCAATCATTTGAACAATCAATAAAAAAAAAGTAATCAATCAATCAATCAATCAATCATTTAAAGAAACAATGAATTAATCAAACGATCAATCATTCAAAATGGTCATCTATCAATCCTTCATTCAATCAATCGATCAATTAATAAATCAATCCACATCAATCAAACAATCAATCAATCAAATAAACAAAGCAGTCAATCAATCAAATAATCTTCCAACCAACCAAATCCCCTTTCTTGGGTTGAAAACATTTCTTATTTATTTTTCTTAGTTTGAGGGAATATTCAGTGCTAAAAGATAACATGTTAACGTGAAAAAAAAAAAAACAACAACAAAGCAAAACAAAAAGCAATTCAAGTAAATAAATAGCTTTGTAAATGTATTTTGAAAGCATATTTCGAAAACCAATGGCAAAGATAATGAACAGGTTAAAAGTAAGTCTGCTGGTAAGCAAGAAGTCTGATGATCGTATTTATAATTTTTTCTATTTTGTGCGCAAGCCTTTTTTTGAGCCCCCGACAAAAACGTTCTGTGTGCGCTCAAGCTTGAACGAAACCTATTGTTTCAAATTGCATTTGAAATATAAGACTTCAGAGCATCTATAAACATCAAAATATAGACATCACAATTTGAAATGAAATTTTGGCAGACTTTTCAAATCTGTCCCGTTTTTATTGATACACCCTGTATAAATATACAACTTATATTCAATAATCATAAGATTATTTTTTTTAATTGCTTATTACAACTATAGATACGGGTACTAGTTTGATTGAAAATACAGTTGAGGCCAAAAGTTTACATACACCTGGTAAGAAAACATATAAATACGATTGTATACCACCATAAGAACATTTTGCATCATTCATTTTGATAAATTTTGTTAGGTATGGTATCTAATTTTATTTCAAAGAATATGAATTCATAAAGAATATCTAGAAACATATATATTATGGTATCTTGCTCTTACTTCAGTTTTTGATAAATTCAATGGGTCCAAATTTTACATACACTATAACCAAAATAGATGATGGTGTTGCCTGTATTTTGCTTTATTTTCATCTTATCACTTGTTTGAGCTTTCAAAGAGCTTTCTGTATACTTCTCCTGAGATTATTTTCTATTCCACCAGCAAGATTATGCACATTCAGTCCCATTTTAAGGTTTAATTGGGCGAATAACATTTGTTACGTCTGCCCATATGGTTTGTACAGGTATCTGGTCTAGACATGTGACAACCCCTCCATAATCTCCCATATTCTCTGTTATACCCACTCCAAAACTAATTTAAAATAAGACTTGGGCTTTTGTGGTGACTGAAGATTCAATTTTAATATGGTTCCAACTTTCAGGCTGGCATATTTATAAGATGCTACATGAACAACATCACACTAACACAAACAATGTATAAACCCTATTGATAAACCCTCACTCACTCACTCACTCACTCACTCACTCAATCCCTTGACTCTTCCGGAGTCGTTGGGGGGGGGGGGGATGAGAGCCGAAGAAGCACATTTTTTCCTCCATGCCTTCCCGTCAGTTGTAGTAGACAGCAGTTCTTGCATTGTCATATCTCTCCATGTCTTTACATTTTCCATCCAGCTTGTCCGTTGACGTCCTCTTCTGCGTCCACCTTCAACTATGCCTTGTCATGCTTGTAGAATGGTTTTTGACAGGCTGTTGTGTTGGGTGAGGTGACCAAAAATATAGGTTGTAAAAATGTTGGAGCACACAGCATCATATTAATATGTAAGCCTGAAAGGTGGAACCATTTTAATATTGAGTCTTTAATTACCACAATAACTCAACCATTCATTTAAACTAGTTTTTAGAGGGGATAAACGGAGAAAAGGGGGATTACGGAGGGGTTGTCGCATGTATAGACCAGATCCCTGTACAAACCATAATAGGCAGACATAAAAAATGGCATTCGCCCAAGGAAACCTGCAAACGGGACTGAATTGTGCAATCTTGCTAGAGGAATGGACAGTAATCTCAGGAGAAAGTATATAGAAAGCTCGTTGACAGCTTCAACCAGTAAAACAATAAAATATATAGCAAAATACAGGCAGTATCACCAATTTGGGGTAGTGTATGTAAACTTTTGACCCATTGAATTTATCCAAACTGAAGTAAGATCAACCATTTATGTTCGAGACACCTTTTTTTTTTACTGAAAACATACTCTTTGAAATCAAATTAGATACAATACATAACAATATTTATCAAAAGAAATAATGCCAAATGGTGTTATGGTGATAAAAATTGTATTTATTTTGTTTCTTACAAGGTGTATGTAAACTTTTGTCCTCAACTGTATGTATGGTTTCTGGGCATTTCCTACCATTATCTAACTTGGTACATGTATATGAAAATCAAAAGTATATAAAGACTGGTGAATGTATTGATTTCAATAATAAAAAAAAAAAGGTCAATTGCATCTGCCCTTTCCATAACATACAGTGGTGGCCAAAATTATTAGAACACCAAGCATATTTAAATGATTTTAGTCATTTTCATTCAGTTGACAATTTGAATACCATCTAAAATGGTTGGAATGTCTCCGAATATCATCATTATGCTTTAAAAACTAAATACATAGCCATGCGTTGGGAACTCGCCCCAAGTCGCCCTTTTTTATGTTACGCAACCAATTGAAAAATCTAAAAATTTGTCCCTTTTTAGGATCAAAGTGTCTTAAAGTTAAAAATTTTAAGCCTCTCCTATATTCTGAAAGAAAATTTCCTGAGGATGCCAAAAATCGCATTCATAACAACCTAGGGTGAAGTAGTTACATCTTATATGGGGATTTTAAAATTATTTTTGAAGGGCCCCAAATTGTTAATTCAGTGCCCCTATTTAAGTCCCCCGTTCCAATGACCCTTAATATTTCAACATATTTGAATTGCTCATGAAATTTCCTTTAAAAAAAATATACATTTACAAGGAGTGTCTTCATTAAATGAAAAAAAATAGTCTTAACCCTCAACTGGCATGGTTATTTTTGTCATCTCACCACCAAGGGTGGGGGCGAATCCAACCTCCCCATTTAACCACATTTTCTGAAACTCAGCATGTATTTGAGGTATATTAAAATAAATAAGCCTGCTAAGTTTCATACTTCTACCTCGAATACTTTTTGAGCAATCGGCATATGTAATTGGCCTTTTACTTTTTTGCATTTGGACTACATGTTTAGTACACAAGTCTATGGGGAAACCAAAAGCGCATAGCGCAACTATTTTTAATGCTGCGCATTACCATATGGTCGAAACTATATAAATTTGGTATCAACATATACTTAAGACCCTATGCTAAAACGTCATGAAAGCTCATGGCACACAAAAGATATCTTTTTAATCTGATTTCAGCAAATGAACTAGGGCATTGATAATCCCTTAGACTTTGTGTAGGTTCAGGTGTTCTAATAATTTTGGCCACCACTGTATATATATATATATATCAACAAGTCACTCTTTGAGAGTTTGGATTAAAAAGAAAATAGATAAATAAGACTTATATCAAAACTTGTGTATCAAGTTAGACAATATCAGTATTGATTTTAATTGCAAATACTGTTTAAATAACATGAAACAATGTATTGAAGAACAAAACTTTCAGGCGATACATGAATATTATGAGATAAAGTTGGAGCTGTATTGATGGTGAATAATTTGAAGTTTATCCTCTCCAATACACGTCATTTGGCTCTGTAATGTTGAAATAATCTATTAGCATGTTCTTGCAGAAATTTTAGAAATGAATGATGCATAGCAATTGACACACAGTAGGAGTTCATCTTGCGAAGAGTTGTTGTTAAATAAATGTCCTCTCCAAAAGACATGAATGAATTGAGTTTGGAAGCTCATGCTTTTTAAATTAAAATATGCATTTACTTATTTCATTTATCATTCTTTTTTATTTATTCATTTATTTTATTTCTTTTTACATAGCATCAAATAATTTAGACATAAATACAACTCTGTATACCAAATTGAAGTAAATGTAAAAAGAACAAGAAATTCCCAAGTCATTAAATAAATTCCACTTCCCATTTTCAGTTTTTCTATAGAATACACTAATTTTATAGCAAAATATGGCCTAAGTGAATAGGAAATAAGTGCATCAACATCTCATAAGTATAAATATGCATATAAAAGTACAGAAAACTACGTGTGTGCCATTTACCGGTGTAATGTCCTCTCCAAACACCTAATTTTGTTACTGTATTTCAGTCAAATATTTCAATATGTAAACATGGACTTGATTTTACACATTTCTGACATATACCCCAAACATTCAGATTTTGTGCATCTTTTGCTTAATAACAACTTTCATTTTTTTACCCCCAGTGAGAAAAAAAAAGTGTACACTTAACGTGAAATAGCCCTTCACTGATAAACAGACCACTTGCCTGTGTTCCATATTTCGACGTGACCTCATCTTTCAATAAGAATTCTTAACCCCCAACAAATTCAGTGAGCAGAAAATTAAAAACTAAAAATATCTTACAGTTCAAAATTGTATTGCAAGGTACGGATTGGACTGATGTTTTTAATAATGATGACCTGAACCATGGATATAAGAGAATATAATCCATGCCCGAAAGAAGCCGATAATATTTTTGATTTGTACAATATAATCAGTAGCATATGATGTTGAACTCTTTATTTGTCTTTATATTTTTCTATTCTCTCTTTTCTTTTCTTCTCTATTACTTCTCTTTTCTGTCTATTTCTATTTTCTCTTTTTTTTCTCTCTTTCTTTTCATTTATTTTCTTTCCTTTTCTTTTTCTTTTCCTTAATTTCTCTTATAATAATACAATAATATTGTTATGAAATTATATTTGTGTATCATGTATGGTCATGGCGACCTCGACACAGGCCTCGTGCTTACAGAGATTCTTGCCTCCTTTCCCATTATTTATTTATATGTTATCTGTATTGTGTACTTTGAAAAGCAAATAATTGTTACTTGAACTTAGAACTTACTAATGAACTATTTAATTTGGTTATTAATAAACATTGCTGAAGTAACAGTTCAAATGTAAGCTAATTAAGATCAAACAAACACGCAATTATCTATTGACTACGAATGTTGATTATGTTCATATAATTTCTTAAATCATAGTTCAATTTTAACTATAAGATTAAATAGCTAAGAATCTGATGATATATAAATTCTAAGAATCTGATGCAATACTCTTTGGACCACGTATAGCTAAAGGTATAGGGGAGACTGGGGTAATTATGGCCCCCTTTTCACATTTCCTATTACTACCATTAAATGAAAAGTCCAATAATATTCTAATTATGTAAAAATACAGTCAGTCTATATACATATAATATACAAAGGAAAATATAAACCTGTGACTTCTCATTTGCATATTAATTACCATTATGTTAACAACTGTGTGGGGCCATAATTACCCCACGGGTTGGGGTATTTATGACCCCTTTTGTCATGACTGTATGAATTAAACGATTTTATGCTAAACAATTATGGTAATGTATAATAAATGTTGTTGGGTATTCCTAATACACTTATCAACCACCAACAATGATTTAATCGATAATTGCTTTAGCCAAGATGATGAAATTCTACAGACAATTATAGCAATACAAAAATTTATATACATAATTATACAACTTAATCACGTTAATGTCCCCATCTGCGCTTATACACTGTTTATGCATTGGGGGCAATAATTACCCAAACTGACATTTTCAATTTGATCCCTCTTTACAGCTTTTTTTCTGTTTTTCTGTTGTGTTTGTTAGTTTCTGTTGTTTCTGTTTCAATCAAAATTTCTTATTCATTATATCACACCCCAAATAAAAAAGCAGACTTGCCACTTTCCAACGAACAGAATTGTGATTGCCGTACATTTTAGGCTCCCCTAAGCACAAAACCTGAAGTAAATGGCTTATTTTTCTTATAATATGATAGTAGGAAGAGTTTAGCTAGGCATGTGTAAGAAATTAATTATCATTGTGTAATGCAGCACAGAATTATAAGCTCTCAAAGACGAAGGGGCCATAATTACCCCGGGGTAATTATTACCCCAGTCTCCCCTATTAAGAGGGCTGGCGCTCTCTTAATTGTGTTAACCCTTTAGCACGTAAACCGCCCAAGACCGCCCCTCAGCTTACTCACTAAACATGTTATCAAAAATTGGCGGCGATCCCGGGGGCCGGGGGGGGGGGGGGGGGGGGGGGGACGTGCCCCCGCCGTCGATTTTCTCTGGGGGGATCGTCCCCCCCCCCTCGATTTTTAAAGCTTAACATATTTTTATGTAGTGATTAGCTTGTGAAGCTAATAAAGAGGTAAAATGTATGTCAAAGACAATGCTAATTGTTATTATAAGGCAACATTTTCGGCTCGCAAACATTTTCATTAGTTTCTGCATAATGTGTGAAGTATGCGTCCGCCACCCCCCCCCCCCCCGTCGTGACATGAAATAGCCGCGCTTGAAAATATATTAATCAGTGACATGAAATAGCCGCGCTTGAAAATATATAATCAAACATGCCGATACTTGTTGTGGATTACACCATGGAGACTATATCTCCATGATTACACATTGGAAGTGTGATGTCCGATTGAAAAGAGCAGGTTTTAAAGGCAATTCTCATTGACAAAAATCTGATTGAAACACAGCATATCCCTTTCCGCTAGTGAGTAAACCGATATACTTTTCACGCAGTCTCTATAGGTGCTAAAGGGTTGAAGGTGTGCATTTCGAAAAAATAAGTATAATAGGTGAGTTGAATTATTATGTAAGTTTCATTTTTGAATTTTATTTTAAATTTCAAACTCTTCGACAAAAAGTTGTCTTAGAAAAGGAAACTTCCTCTTATTTGTTTATTTAACATCAAAGTTAACAAAATATATGGAACCCATATGGATTACATAATGGTTCCCATCTGGGTCCATAATGGCCCCATTTGGCCCATCTGTTTTATATTCATATTTATATTTTGTACCGTACAAGTTGGACGGCCTCCATATAGGCTAGATTGCATTTGTGTGAGTTTAATATGGGATGAGTCATATTTTTATAGGCCCAATAAGTTCCCCTCTGTATGGATATAGCAATATCAAAATCCAATCCCCCCTAAAACAAAACAAAAGTATATACGCCGAAATTATGATCTTTTAATTTGTTACAGTATACCGGCATCAGATATAAAAAAAAAATCATACACTGTATTCTGCATTCTTTCAAACCTTCTGATACAGAACGATTGTTTCGGGGGAGTATATACCTCTGATTTATTTTCACAAAAATCCCGATATTTCACGCCTCAGTGGGCACAATATGCAAGAACATCGTGCAAATGAGAAGAAAGTTTGGGGCTCCGTCATGGTTCAGTCATTTTCCTGATACGCAATTTGAATCAAGATCTTGTTAGTTAGTGATTATCTGGAGCTGTATGTCAAGTTTCATGGAATAACTCTAGAATGAACTATTGATTTAGGCCGAATTTCACATTTTGTCAGGCATTGATTGCCTTAACTTTATGTACAGAGCCAGAGGTCTAACAAAAAGTGAAATCTGGTATATTTTCATTGTTAATTTTATTTTGACTGCGAGATATTTCATGAAACTTAGCCTATAGCTTCAACTGATCTCCAACTAATAATGCCAAATTACGTATGCGATAAATCACCGAACCATGACGGAGCCCTAAACTGTTTGTACTTATAACTCTTCGTAATATAACATATAAAGCTGGAATCAAATGTATTATGTAATCAAATAATCTCTGTATCCTGTTAAGCTACAAATTATTACCTTGTATTACGTGTATTTTAATTATTCAAATTATCTGAACTATCAATGTATAATTATGTCAATTTATTCTTTGTAAATGCATCGCAATTCGGCTTTGCCGCAATGATGTTTTGTTTTTATCAATAAACCATTTATCTATCTATCTATCTATCTATCTATCTAAACTATCTCTCATTTGCAAGATTTTCTTGCATCTTTTGCCCACTGAGGCGTGAAACATCGGGATTTTTGTGAAAATAGAATCAGGGTTACACCCCAAAACAATCGTTCTGTATCAGTACATTAAATGAATGCAGAATGCAGTGTATTGTATGATTTTCTTTTAAATCTGAGGGTGGCCCCAAACTTTTGGCCTGTACTGTTTATTTAATCTGGATCCTTTGCTGCTAGCCTACCTCATAATCTATACTTGAATTTTACTATCTACTTCCTTATGTACATTATATAATATCGAAGTTCCAATTAAAAGTGGTTGCTAACTTTTGGCTATTGGAAACATTAAAGTACCTTTGTACTTCAATGTTGATACTTTATAGCATTTTGCATCAAAATTTAATATTAAATATTGTTGCATAATTATCGAAACTCAGACTTTATCCATCATTTCACATTGTTTACCATATGAATATTCGCTCATGAATACTAGAATGAAAATGTATGCCATGATTGTGCCCATATCTAGACAGAAATACCCCCACACGGGCCCATATAGTTTTATTATAAGTGGGTGTACCCCATTATGGAGCCTATGTCGGTTTTACATGGGATGTGGCCCGGAAGGCCCGTGCATTAAAACCCATATGGAACCAAAATATATCTGAGATAATTTTTATGTCTTACAGTTGCATGCAGATTTTTTCAACCCCCATGGTATGAGTAAGTGTATTCATAAGACTAAATAAGTTCATTATTGCGGATTGAAATAATCGCCAGAGGGTATTCATTTGTCTTGCAATCTACTATGGTCAACAAGGAAATTCGTGATCACTCTCGCAAAAAGTGAAGTTCACGAGCTTTCGAGTGCCGCTGCAACTCTTTATCAAGTGACGAAAGTTAACTGAAAACATAGTATATATACGAATCCCGCGGATCTAATTAATTCAATCAACTTTAGAAATCGTGTTCATTCATGCATAAACCGATATGCTCGATTAAGCAAGTTATTGTCATAAAGACATTTTCATACCTTTCCCTGTGTTAACTAGAGCATAACTTGTCAGGCTTCGATGGTCATGCCGACTTGGTCGTTCTAATTTTTGATAGATGAAAATGACATCCTTCCATTTGATACAGAATTCTTGATATTTCAGTTGCTTTTGTTTATTTATAAAGGAATTAAAATTGAAATATTGATTCTTGTGTACAACCCCTGTACAAATTCAATGGAGGAAATCTTCACTTGAAGTAAAAGCTTGTTCGTCAAAAAAAATGTTTCTAAAATTAACATAACTGATTAAAATACTATGATTTTTCTTTTAATGAAAGCATATTGATATTATGTCCTCAATTAAAAACCTGAATGACCGAGCAAGAATCATTGAGGCATTACAAGTTATGTTCAGTGATCACAGAAAGGTATGAAAATGACATTAATTTACTCAATCAACCACATCTGTATATATGCATGAACGAACATTATTCCTAATATAATATTGATAAAAACAAAGGCTATTGTCCTACCTTTAGTTAGATATAGGGGAGACCGGGTATGGGAGTTACACGGGTCAGTTGTTACTTACAGTTCTCAGTGTGCTAAGTTGGAACAAGAGAGTTCGTGCTAACTGGCATCTATATACAGCCTACACATAGCTGTGATGAATTGCCGGTCGTGAGGTTTCTCCGTTGTTTTATTAAAAAGTAAATTAACAAAAACCATTTTTTACAGTTCCAAGTGAATTTTTGACAAAAATTAAAATTTGTAATAGTTCTTACAACTGAAGGCACATGATAGTCTGGTATTGTGAATATAGTACATGTATCACACTAATATACCCCTGAGCCATGCCCTGTAATTCTGCCTAATGGCTTTGCTACAGTTGATTTTATTTGTAAAATCACCCATGGGTATGGTTGTTACAACAACCTTCCTCATGTCGATGTAACAACCTACCCCAATTACATTACACATGTAAAGTAATTTTGTTTCAATTTTCAGGGGTTAATATTTTGATATTTCTATTATTACTTTAGTCTATGCTAGAGCTCTACTTGATCTACTGTTAACGATACCAAGAAACTGGAAAGTTGAAACAAAAGTATGGTATAAGAGATTTACACATTTTAACCAATTACCCCGTATGCTTACATAGTAACAATTTACCCCGTATGGTGTAACAACCTACCCCGTATACGGGGTAGGTTGTTACAAAAAAATGTCTTCATTAATTAAGCTGTAGTTAATTAGTGTTTACATGTTTTCTAGTTTTATGTGCCTCAGGTTTTAGCCAACATAATAGGCTAACTACAGACCCAAAATGGAGTGTGTGAGTACATTCATTAGAATTATCTGGCCCAAAATGTGAATTTTGTAACGTCCATACCCGGTCTCCCCTACACTGTCCGTCAAAAAGGTGGAATATTTTTTGGAGCTATAGCGACATGATTTTGCTCTGACCTTAATTTCTTGAATATGTTTGTCCCTGCTTTTACTTTTTGGGACCCTGGCTATATCTTGGACATTCTCCCAACCCTTCACGTGGACCTTTTTCCAAAAAAATTTTGTCAACCCCCGTGATGCCCATTTTTGTCATTTTTTCTCATTTTGGGGCCCCTTTTTGTTTTCCTGGCCAATCAAGCCCCCCCCCCCCCCCCCCCCCTCAGTCCTACCCCCAGTAAACGCGACTGAGGTGAGCTGTTTTATATTGTTCTTTAAGTTAAATCTATATTTTCTGGGGACAGGCTAAGATCTCTTGTCTAGGGGAGGGGTTGAAGTAAAAAACGAGATTGGTGACATTCGGAATATTTTATTCCATCTTTATGCTGAAAACAAAAGAAATGAAAAACCACCTTTGACCCTTAAATATCATCATTTTCCCTTATATTTTGTTTAGCCTTGATGACAAGGCTCTAAATAGTCATTATTGATAATATTTTATTTTGATTTATGTTTGGTTGAGATTTTACAATACCATTTAGGGAAGATAGAAATTTCCATGGTGTAAAAATGAATAAAATGAATGTTGAACCCCAATCAAAATAAATTTTGACCCCTCCCCTAGACAACAGAGTCGAGCCTGTAACCATAAATCTAGATTTAATTTAAAGAACAATAACAAATCTCCACCTCAGACGTGTTTCCTTGGGGTAGGACTGAGGGGGCCTTGGTGGGTCGCGTGAACAAAAAAGGGCCCCAAAAGTAAGAAAAAATGACGAAAATGGCCATCTTTTGGGGGTGACGAACTTTTTTGAAGAAAAATCCCCGGGGAAGGGTTGAGGGAACGTCCAAGATATACCCAGGATCCCAGAAAGTGAAAGCGGTGACAACACATTCAAGAAATTAATAACGGAGCAACATTATGTCGCTTGAGCCAGAAAAAAAATATTCCACCTTTATGACGAACAGTGTATAATTTGTTTAATATGTTTCATATATAGTAAGTAAGAAACCAAATTTTTAGAAGAATGCATGACAGTATTGTGCTCATTAGATGGGGGTTGAATAATTCTGCATGCAAATGCAATATGTCCCCTATTTCACCAGCTAATCCAAAAGTATATCCGAGCTCGAAACTATATTGCTTTATGGCTCAGCCTACTAGAGCTGCTTATACTTGTTCTCTCTTTTTCTTTTAAAAATCTTACCTAAGTCATATGTACAGAGAATTACTATCAATTCGAAGAAAGAGAGAAAAGAGGAAAAATGTTTTAAAAAATAATTTATATATATATATATATATATATATATATATGAATGTGTATTATATTAAATCTTTTATTGACAGTGCAGGCCTACCTGCCCACAACCATCTGACAAGAAATAATGCAAACAACCATGTGAAATTACAGTTCTATATTTAAGGTAAGAAAATACAATAACTCTTGTATTGATTGATGCGAGCCAGAATGAAATTAAATTTGCGAAACACCATACTTGCTTTAACACTTTAATCAGCAACTAGTATTTATGAGTAGTTATCATAATGCAAGTTATCCGCTACATTATACATCTATAATTACACGAAAGAAATACTATATCATACACTTTTTGTCAGAACAATATAACATTGATTAATATTCATCAATCATATTTGTTTTTAGCATGGTAATAAATGAGTAAATTGTTTCTGTCTTTCAGAGAAAAATACTTCATGCTGTTCAACGCTGAGATTCACCTCTTTCAGTATCTAACTGGACGAAGAACAACATTTCATCGAAAATGTCACGTGTTATAACTCCGTTCCTATATGTAGCAACTTTTAAGTCATTCTGTGGAGTTTAGTACTTCCCAATTCAAAGAACAGCAAATCGCGTATAGTTTAATTATTGTATGTAAATAACTGATCATTTTTATCTCCAAAACTATAGTAGGAATTGAAAATTAAACTGTTGAGTATAGTTTTGGTTTTCAATGCTATAACGACGAGTATTGTATGTCCGGAATTTATTGCCTCGTTATATTGGAAGATCGTACTATTATGGGTATTTTCGCAATATTAGTAACATTGTTGACTATGGTAAGTGGTTCTGGAGCATTATATGTTAAAGAGGGCTCACCAGTTAAGCTTTATTTCCCCTACCCATGTGAAAGTTCGAGAGTTACGCTCCAACTTGGGCACAGACTCCCATTTTACAGTTCAACACACCCAAAATCAGTCCCTCCAAATTATTTAGTCAGAAATCAAAATGAAAGTCGAGAAGGAAACTGTAGTATTCATCTTGCAATCAATCCTGTGAATAGACGTGACCATGGTACATTGATACTTATACCATACAAGAATGGCCACATGTCTAAATTATCACGGATTTGGTTGGATGTTGGTTTCCCTCCTGGTAAGGCATCGTGTGAACCGGGAAATGATATTATTGATGGAGAATGGGTCAAGCTGCACTGTACAGCTCCAGTAGGGAGTTTAGAAGGGAAAATAATTTGTTATCAGAGTAGTTTAAGAGTTCCCCCGTTCTCTGCACCTGAAGAAAACGATAGAACTCTAAACCAAATTCTATTGGCTAGATTTTCAGATCCTGTGTACTGTTGTTCTTCTGCCTCGGAACAGGTTGTAGGAATGTGTGATTGCAAAGATTGGGAATGGGACCCAAATCATGACATCATTTTTACCAATGATATCCAGCCTTGCTCGCTGCCCTTAACCCCCATAACAACGCTACGTCACACCTCTCCGAAGAATATTCAAATTTCTTCATTTTTTAGTTCAACAATACTGACGCAAACAGTAAAGATATTATATCCTCAACAAAAAATAGATTCACAAAGACAGGTGTTTATTTATGTAATTATTGGTTTGATAATCCCTTTTTTGCTGCCTATTAGCATAATCATATATTTTTTTCATTATAAACTATCATGCTATCGTTCAAAACAAGTGGAGAACACGTACAAGAACGTACCACTGGCAGATGTGAATCGCGAAGACGATCAAGAACCCAAATACTATCAGGCGCCCGTACACGAATATCTGGAACCCCAAGCCACCGATAGACAGTGGGGTTTGATATCGTATGTATGATGTTGACCATACAACTACAAGTTTGAGGAAGAGGAAGTTATCCAATCTTTCTGAAAGATTCAAACAGAGAGTCTAGCTACGTGAACAGCTAGTACGTATCAACATGGATAGTTTTTCTTCTTTTTTTGAAGGAAAGCAGATTACAAAAGAAAATGCGTCATGTTGATATTATGACACTATACCTCAATCGCAGTGTTCACAAGCATTCGCTACGTACTCATTGAGATAAGTCCTATTATTATGTTACAGTCTGAATTTAAAAAATAGGTATAACCGGGGAAAAAATAATAAGGTATGGGATCTTCTCAAACGTTATGGCCTGTATTCTAAACCATGGACTGAAATTGTACTATCGGTCTGACTATTTTGTACAAATTTGGGGACGAGAATGCAACTTTTGTTTAAATTCATAACACGCTTCCCTTTGACATGTTTGAAGAGTCAGTGAAGCCTGAGTCTAAAAGTACAAACTCAGTCTGCGATCGCGTCCTAGGTTAAGACAGTAGACTGAGTTTATACACAAAATTGTAGAGAATCCTAAACCAGGGTTATATCGGTTTAGAATTCGAAATGGCTTTACGAGTTATGTTGGAGGTCGCTAATTTGTCATTATAACCCCTCACAAAAAGTTACTTTTCAGGTTTTTCTTTAGTTATTCCTGACATTCATACCATTGGAAAGATAATTATTCCCCTTTCTATTGATATCCTATTTCTAATGAATGTGTCATGCTTCAATGCACAGAATATCAGAATATGGAGAAAAGTAAAAAGTCGAATGTTGCAAAATGCATTTATCAAAGTGAAGTTCCGCCAACTCGACTATAGACCCTGATAACTTTTGGGGTATTTTCTAATTTTTATTGAATTTTATACCATTGTCAAGTTCATTTAATCCTCTTTTCAATGACATCCAATTGTAACGATAGTGTTGTTCTTACATGCACAGAACACCTGAATGTTAGGACAAGTCAGAAGTTAAATGTTGCAAATTGCATTGTGAGTATTATGGTCTGTTGCGAGCAATAACAATGCATTTCGCAACTCTTCACTTTTTACTTTGCATTATATTCATGAGTTATGTGCATTCAAACATGACGTGCCTATTGCAAATAGGGTATCAATAAAAAGAAGAATAAATCAACTTTTTAATGCTATAAAAATTAATGATGTTTTAAAACCAACATTAAAATGTATCAAGGATCAAAGTTGTGTCACAGAAATTTAAACTGAAAATTATTTTTCGCTTTGCCACGTATTCAGGTGGTATTCAGGGGTTCTGTGGACCAAGGCATGACACCACCATGACAAATTAGGTATCAAATAAGAGAGAAATATAAGAAATTGAAAATGGTAATTAATGTACTAAAAATATCCCCAAAGTTATCAGGACCTTAATTCGAGTTGCTGAACTTCAATGTGATCAATAAAAATGCATTTTACAACATTTGACCTTTTACTTTTTTTTCCATATTCTGATATTATGTGCATTGAAGCATGACACAATCATAACAAATAGGATATCAATAAAAAGGGGAATAAAATCTTTCCAATGGTATGAATATAAATAATAACTAAAGGGTAGGCTACCTGGAAAGTTATCATGGACCAAATTCGATTTGCGGAACTTTTTGTGAGAGGTTTATATATTAAAGCTCAAAGTTGACCAAACTTTGCTAAAATTGATTTGCATTATTAAACATTACATATTATGGATTTGATTAATTATTGCATATTAATTTCTCACGGGATTTACGAGTCAGCGCCATGAAGTTCAAAATGACAACCGCAAAATCAGATACCATTTTTTTTAAATTGATGAACAATTTTACACTTTTCACATTTTATTTAATGTTTTTTAATCGCATAATATTCGTCTTATACACATTAAGGTTTATCACATTTTATTATTGTTTTTATTAAAACGTAGCTGTAAATAGTTATAAATTGCTGAACATACACTGTTGGGGGTAAAGTGTCAATTAGATATGTTTGTATTTTGTTCAAATTTACCAACTACTGTTTCATTTTGCTTTAAGTCCATGATTATATTTCTTTGCATGATATGGTAATGTTGTACGTAAACATTTGGAAAAATGTGAGAGAATACAATTAATAAATAATTTTGTTATATTATAAAAAAAAAAAAAAAACACCGAGGTGCATATTTTGTGGTTGCGAAGTGTTGATTTCAGGGTTCTAGAGGACTTCAACCGGGGTTTGTAATTTTTCTTTATAAGTAGAAATATGGTGTTTTTGAAGTGGGTTAGAAATAGGTAAACTCACGACGTGATAATCACATCATAGTCTGCAGGCGCGGATCCATGGAGGGGGGGGGGGGTGGAGGGTGCTCCCGTAAGATTGCAAGAAAAATATAAAAATTAATCACTTTCGTGTTTTCTATTTTGTGAGTACCCTCCGTACGGCCCGTAGGATCTGAAGTAGGGGAGACCGGGTATGGACGTTACAAAATTCACATTTTGGGCCAGATAATTCTAATGAAAGAACTCACGCACTCCATATTGGGTCTGTAGTTAGCCTATTATGTTGGCTAAAACCTGAGGCATATAAATCTTGAAAACATGTAAACACTAATTCACTACAGCTTAATTAGTGAAGACATTTTTTTGTAACAACCTACCCCATATACGGGGTAGGTTGTTACACCATACGGGGTCAATTGTTACAATATGTAAACATACGGGGTAAGTTGACAATGTGTAAATCTCTTATACCATACTTTAATTTCAACTTTCCAGTCTCTTGACATCGTTAACAGTAGATTAAGTAGAGCTCTAGAATAGACAAAGGTAATAATAGAAAAATAAAAATATTAACACCTGAAAATTGAAACAAAATGTAATTTTACATATGTAATGTAATTGGGGTAAGTTGTTACATCAACATGGGGTAGGTTGTTGTAACAACCTACCCCATGGGTGATTTTACACACAGAAATCAACTGTAGCACAGTCATTAGGCAGAATTACAGGACATGGCTAGGGGGTATATTAGTGACATACATGTACTATATTTACAATACCAGACTATCATCATGTGCCTTCAGTTGTAAGAGCTATTACAAATTTCAATTTTTGTCAAAAATTTACTTTGAACTGTAAAAAATGGTTTTTGTTGATTCACTTTTTAATAAAACAACGGAGAAACCTCACGACCGGCAGTTCATCACAGCTATTTGTAGGCTGTATATAGATGCCAGTTAGCACATCCTCTCTTGTTCCATCTTAGCACACTGAGAACTGTAACAACTGACCCGTGTAACTTCCATACCCGGTCTCCCCTACCTTTTTTATTTTATTTTTTGTTTTGCATGTCAATTTCTTCGGGGCCGATCGGACGACCTCAACCTATGGTAAAAAATGTTAAAACCTGTACCCCCTGCTTATCGCGCCGCCAGCGTGACAAGATAAAAAAAATGATGTACCCTTTTGCTTACCCGGCGTGACGTGAAAACAAAAATTGATTTACCTTTTTGACCCCCGTAAAGTCCGTCTCTGGATCCGCGCCTGATCTGGTCATATAATATTGCAATAAACTTGTTACTAATTGGTCAGTAAACATCGTTAGAATCACGTCCAAAAAAAAAAAAAAAAAAAAAAAAAAAAAAAAAAAAAAAAAAAAAAAAAAAAAAAAAAAAAAAAAAAAAAAAAAAAAAAAAAAAAAAAAAAAAAAATCGAAAATAAATTAGTCGTTGAAAGTCATCAAAATAACGTCGTAAAGACGACGTACGTATGATATATGACCAGTTTTTACCAGTTTATGACCATTTTATGACGTCATTATGATCAGTGTCTGCTATCAGGGCATCTGATCTCTTTCTTCCTTCACTTCTTCCTCATCTTTTCATTCCCTTTTCATTTTTCTTTTCCTTCATCATCTCTCTCTCTTTAATGTCTTCATTATCTCCCTCATCTCTATTTCCCTTCATCATCTTCCTCATCTCTCCTCTCCCTCTCTCTCTCTTTTCACTATCTTTCTTTTCCATCATCATCTCCCTCAATCTCCCTCTTTACAATCTCTCTCATCTCTCTCTCTCTCCACCATTTCCCTCATCTCTCTCTTCGGCTTCACTTCTTCCTCATCTCTCTTTCTCTTAATCATCTCCACCATCTCTATCTCTCCCTTCATTACCTCGCCCATATGCCTCATCATTCCTTTCCTTCATTATCTCCCTCAAATCCTTCACATCTCCCTTTTTCTTCACTCTCTGCACATCTCTCTCTCTTCCTTCACTTCTCCCTCATTTCTCTTTCCCTTCATTATCTCCCTAATCTCCCTATATATAATCTGTCTTTCATCTCTACCTCATCTCTCTCTCTCCTTTCATCATCTCCCTCATCCCTCTCTCTTCTGTCTTCATCATCTCCCTGATATCTCTCTCTCTTTCCCTTCATCATCTCCCTCGTCTACCTATTTCTCTGTCTTCTTTCATTTCTACCTCATCTCTCTCTCTCTCTCCCTTCATCATCTCCCTCACCCCTCTCTCTTTGGCTTCACTTCTCCCTCATCTCCTTATATCTCTGTCTTCTTTCATTTCTACATCATCTCTCTCTCTCTCCTTTCATCATCTCCCTCATCCCTCTCTCTTCTGTCTTCATCATCTCCCTGATATCTCTCTCTCTTTCCCTTCATTATCTCCCTAATCTCCCTATATATAATCTGTCTTTCATCTCTACCTCATCTCTCTCTCTCTCTCTCTCCTTTCATCATCTCCCTCATCTCCTTATATCTCTGTCTTCTTTCATTTCTACCTCATCTCTCTCTCTCTCTCCTTTCATCATCTCCCTCATCCCTCTCTCTTCTGTCTTCATCATCTCCCTGATATCTCTCTCTTTCCCTTCATCATCTCCCTCATCTACCTATATCTCTGTCTTCTTTCATTTCTACCTCATCTCTCTCTCTCTCTCTCCCTTCATCATCTCCCTCACCCCTCTCTCTTTGGCTTCACTTCTCCCTCATCTCCTTATATCTCTGTCTTCTTTCATTTCTACCTCATCTCTTCTTTCTCTCTCTCTCTCCCTTCATCATCTCCCTCACCCCTCTCTCTTTGGCTTCACTTCTCCCTCATCTCCTTATATCTCTGTCTTCTTTCATTTCTACATCATCTTTCTCTCTCTCCTTTCATCATCTCCCTCATCCCTCTCTCTTCTGTCTTCATCATCTCCCTGATATCTCTCTCTCTTTCCCTTCATCATCTCCCTCATCTACCTATATCTCTGTCTTCTTTCATTTCTACCTCATCTCTCTCTCTCTCTCCCTTCATCATCTCCCTCATCCCTCTCTCTTCACCATCTCCCTCATCTCTCTCTCTTTCTCTCTCTCCCGGCCTTCATCATCTCCCTCATCCCTCTCTCTTCACCATCTCCCTCATTTATCTCTCTTTCTCTCTCTCCCTTCATCATCTCCCTCATCCCTCTCTCTTCACCATCTCCCTCATCTCTCTCTTTCCCTTCATCATCTCCCTCATCTACCTTTATCTATGTCTTCTTTCATTCCAAATCATAGATTCACAAAGTAAAAAAAATAAAATAATATAAACTTGATGAAAAACAAAGGTTGTGTAGCCTGTATAATATAAAACGTGCACACTCAGGACAATACAACAAGAATAAAATTATTTCAAGTTTGTTGATCAAGAGATTTTTTTTCTATCCCAAGTACCATATAACATCACTTAGTTATTTTATACATCACCCTTTTAATTATGTAATTATGTGATAAACATTGCAATAATAATATTACAATGAAGCTCAGAGCGTTGAGCCTGTCTTCTAATTACTGAATACCCAATAAGATTGATGTGTCTCTTTTGGTATGAAAACTGCTATTCAAACCTGTAAGTGTTTATTTATCTGTCATACCATAAGTTTAAGACCACCTGAAAATATGTGTGCAGTGTACACGTAGGCCTACATAATTTGGATTATACTGTACATGGGTGTTATTAACAACTGGCCAAATTTAAATATGACAAAATTCCTCTCAGGAGTACGTCTGATTTTATTTTCACAAAAAAAATTGAGATGTCTCTTACTCCAGTGACCACAATATATAGGAAAACTATGCAAATGAGAAGAAACTTTAGGGCTTTGTCATGGTTCAGTGACACCTTCTTCCTTTCTTTCACGTCTTGTCATGTAAACTTGTTTTCTTTACCCCATATGTATATATATATCACTTATTTTTGCTGTTGTATTGTTTATTACTCTATTCACCTTATAATGTATGCCTATATGCCATGAATTATATCTTGTCATTGTTGTTGTTTTGTTTAGTTTTTAGTTTATAGATATTCTATGTAACAGTTATTTATTTAGCACAAAGCCCTGCTTTTTTATGAGTTCTCCTTGTCTTTCTTTAAATACTACCATAATTTGTTTATTCTCTTTTACTGTCACAATGCTTTATGACTATACTGATGATTTGTAATATCTGAATGTAAAAAAAACAACTTTGTAATCACACATGTTTGTACAGAAAGAAAAACGAATAAAATCTTATCTTATCTTACATATTAGTTCCTTACTTTGGAATGGGCTCGTGTTAGTAACAGTGACCTACTGAAGCTGTAAGCAAAGATTCTTGAAATAATTCATGATCAAATGAACGATAACAATCAATGGATACAAGTCAAAATTTCACTTTTGTTGAACTTCTGTACATTAACCCTATGGGGAAAGGAATCAATGTAATAAATGTGAAATTCAGCCTATTTTCATTGATTGATATTGTTCATTATACCAGGAGTTATTTCATGAAACTGGCAGAGCTCTGAACTTTCTTCTCATTTCCATAATTTTCTTATATCTTGTGCTCACTGAAGCATTAGACTTTGGGAATTTTTGTGAAAATAAAATCAGATATACTCCCTGGGAAGAATTGTGATATGCAATATCACCCAGTTGTTTATGAAACTATGTATTGTTGATAAAGAATGCTATGATCACAAATAAATATGATCTCACAGTGATTCAATTTGTAAAAAAAAAAATGGTGTAATGTATACAAGTATTTCACCAATATACATGCAACTGATGTTATTGAAACTTACCAGAAATATACCCCAGCTTTAACACAAACATTAAAAAATAAATACAAAAGAAAATACAAAATTTATATATCAGAGTAGTGCAAAATAGATGAGTAAAATTAATTCATTTTGCAAAGTCAGATTGTCAATATTCTTCATTTTCAAGTCAAAAACAGAAAATAAATGTCGTTCCTGGGTTTTGCTTTGTTTGTTCATGTGTTTTGTTTTTTACCATGTACACTCAATTATAAGCAAAAAATGACAAGGGCAACTGTAATATTTTATAAAAATTTTATTTACTTATTTACAGTATAAATACAAATTTTGCTTTCCTGCTGCATTTCTTACCAAGATCAAGACATTGGTTTTGAGAGGCACAAGACAACTACTACTATTGAACATTAAGTTTAGAACAATACCCATTCTAAATACAGAAATCTTAAATTGTCTTCTTTTGTCAATTTGACATCAGTTTTATCATTTTCTTGAAATCATTTTATGACAATATGAATATCTAATTAAAAATACTATTAAATCATTAAAATTAACGGAATGCTATTAATTCACACATTATCACCTTCGCAACAGAATTTCTTTTAAAGAGAAAGGATCTTATAAGTTCCAAAAAGAGTATCTATCAGAGATATAGTTTTGTTTATCACGAATATGATCATATTTCTTTTACGTAATACACTTAAATTTTCTTATTTTCATCAAGAAATCTTGTTATTGTGTTGCTGTTAAAGTAACTCCTGTAGCCAGGAACTCGGAAAGCAGCTTTCAAAGCTGATCAACACCAAGCTGATATATAACCAATTACATAGGAACCATTTTACGTCTAAGTTAATTAGTCATAATGGCTGACCTTATAGACAACGGAAATTATTCTCGGGCCTTTTTAAATTAAAGTGGAGATAATGGCTGAGCTGGGATTTGAACTCACAACCTTGCAATTATGAGTCCAATGCTCTAACCACTAGGCCACACGACCCGCTATTCACACATGATCAAATTTATGATCAAATGATAATTCAGTACACTCAGCAAAGTCATTCTATTAAAGTAAAGTATACAAATCTTGCATATGTCATGTAAGCTGTTTTATGTCTTAACTTCCTACTTCATATATTTGGAGTTCAGAAGAGCATTCAAATCTCCTGAGAGCTACAATTATGTATGGTACTGTTAGACTTGAGTTAACAATCTAAGCAGATGATATGTTTGATTAAACAAGAACATAACTGAACTCACATAAATGAAATGATTCATCTGATTCAAATAGCATTACAGAGTTGGACCTGTTTCACAAAAAGTTAAATATCCATGAAATAAAGTAACACTTATAATCCTAGTTGCATGTAATATATTATGCATCACCTCATTAGTCAGATAATGCTCGGGGATGCACGCTCTTGAGTGGTCTGTTAATGCATTAAATGCAGGATGAGCTGGGTATGTAAGTCTTACTTTAAGTCATGCCTAAGTCTTTGTGAAACAGCCCCCTGGAATACATTCGCAGTCAGTCACTTTGCTGATAATGACATCACAAATCCAATTGTAGTTCCTTATCAACTTTTATGTGTCTAATATAGCAGCTTGCACGCAAGGTTCAAAATCTGTTCAGTGCAAGGTTGACATCTGAATATCCATGAACTAACATACCATAAACCCCAATCCCCAATGAAGGCCTAAAATAAAGTGTAACAAACTAAAACAATTAACAGTAGAGTTGACAGGGTTCCCAGCATTTCAAGAAAACAAAATTCCCTGATTTTTCCCTGATGAAATCTAAACATTCCCTGATAATTATTTAAACCCATTTAAAGTTTCGTGCATTTTCTTTGTTGTCGCTGTGATCTATTTGTAGTATAAAACACTAGTCTGACTAACTACCAAACTTTCAATTTTAGGGACAATCAAAATTCCCTGACTTTTCCCTGATTTTGAAGCATTCTAATCAAATTCCCTGACTTTTCCCTGACTGGAAAAAAGTAAAATAATTTCCCCTGATTTCCCTGATGGGCTGGGAACCCTGGTTGATTTGTGTGTTTTGAAAAACAACTTAAAAAGATGTACATGTATATTCTGTTTTTATAAAACTGAACAACGAATGCAATGGATACGATAATTACGGTAAACAAATTGCCTCATAAAGTGTAAATATTGCTTTGCAATGAAACTCTTCAATAATGCAAGCATCATTGGAATTGTTTGGGAGACCTCTAGAAAACAGAGTCTTGGTAATCAGTATCCCAGATTTAAATATCCTAATGCATGAGGTCCCTGTCGAGAGTTTGTTGCAGTAACAGGACATAGAAGTGGTTGGTGTGGTAACAACAGAAAGGTTGTCCCAGATATATATAATCTTAGGACATATTAGTGGTTGGTGTGGTGGCAACAGAAAGGTTGTCCCCGATTTATACAATCTTAGGGCATAGTAGTAGTGGTTGGTGTGGTGGCAACAGAAAGGTTGTCCCAGATATATACAATCTTAGGACATAGTAGTGGTTGGTGTGGTGGCAACAGAAAGGTTGTCCCAGATTTATACAATCTTAGGACATAGTAGTAGTGGTTGGTGTGGTAGCAACCAAGAAGTTTTCACTGAGTTTGGCCATGTGGTGGTGGTGGTGAGCTCTGGTTCCCTAATTCTAATATTGATGTGTGTGTGGTAGCAAGTAAGAGGTTGTCACTGAGGTTGCCCTTGATGTTGTCCCTCTTGTTGGGATGGTTGTGTCCTCTAGTTGCCTGATGATAATGTAGTGGTTGGTGTGGTAGTAATTAAGAGGTTGTCACTGAGGTTGCCCTTGAAGTTGTCCCTCTTGTTGTTGTGTTGGTTGTGTGGTCTGAGTGCTGCCAGGTGCTAATGCATTGCTAAGGAATGCTAAATGACCCTTGGGGCAATGGTTGGCAAAGTGACCCTTCTCTCCACACTGTCAGAACAAAGACAACCACAATTAAATATTTGGACATTATTTTTTAAAATAAACGATTATCTTACATACATTGTCGAATAACGCAACTCATTTGAATGACAATACAAATAATATTCTCATCACTTTCATTAAATTTGAATGTTGTAAATGGCTAATCTCCTTTCTCTAGGGTAAGTTAAAGCAGTCTAAAAACCAAGAAAAACATGACCGTGTCTCCTATATGCCTCCTCCCTTAGAATCAAAGACACTGATCACAGTAACCTCTGGCCTTTGCCATAGATACTCCAAAATCTAATCAGATTGTCTTCCTATATGGCGATTCCATTAAATTTTAAGTTCATATCTCAAGATACAAGTAGAGCGATAACCAGATCAATCTTAAATTTTCATAACTTGACCCCTGTGAACCTTGACCTCCATACTCCAAACATCTTTCAGTTTGTCTTCCTATATGGTGATTCCATTAAATTTGAAGTTCATATCTCAAGATACAAGTAGAGCGATAACCAGACCAATCTTAAATTTTCATAATTTGACCCCTGTGAATCTTGACCTCCATACTTCAAAATCCAATCAGATTGTCTTCCTATATGGTGATTCCATCAAATTTGAAGTTCATATCTCAAGATACAAGTAGAGCGATAACCAGATCAATCTTAAATTTTCATAACTTGACCCCTGTGAACCTTGACCTCCATACTCCAAACATCTTTCAGTTTGTCTTCCTATATGGTGATTCCATTAAATTTGAAGTTCATATCTCAAGATACAAGTAGAGCGATAACCAGACCAATCTTAAATTTTCATAATTTGACCCCTGTGAATCTTGACCTCCATACTTCAAAATCTAATCAGTTTGTTGTCTTAGGCCCGAATTCACAAACGTGGTTTAGTTAGTCCATGGTCTAAATCAATTGTTTAAACCACGGATTTAGACCATGGTCTAAATTTTGGTATTCACAAACCACCTGATTTAGACCATGGACTAACTAAACCACGTTTGTGAATTCGGGCCTTAGAGTTTGAAGTCTATCTACAGTGGTTCTTGAGATATCAAAGTACTTGTAATGTGAAAATGAATTGATTAATGTAAGGAAAAACCCCCAAAACAAAATGCCTCCTACACCACCTTCAGTGACGGAAGCACAAAAAAAAAAATCATTGAGATAATGTTAGCAGGCAAGAATGATGAGTGTTACCTTATAGCAAGTGATGTGGTCATATGACCTTTGACCTCCCCGACCTCCATGCCTTGGTTGATATGATGTTGTTGTTGTATGTGTATCTTTGTTTGGTTGGGAGGTTTGTGAGTTGACGACGTCTGAGTTGCCTAGCACACGTATGCCTTGCTGTTGTTGCTGGAAACATGAGATAGAAAACACATAAATTAATGACTAATTAAGGAAATTATGTTAGATTTGGGTAATTTTCCACCATTTCTTTTTCAAGGTCACACATGCATTAATTTACAAAAACACTGATTTTAAGGCTCTCTCTTCATTTTTTCATTCTGATATTTTTTTAAATACTTGTTAAGCAAACTATACAGTTTCATAAAATGAAAAGAATGACAATTTTTTTAAAGGTGAATTTTGATCAAATTTGGGTATAACCCCATTAAATTACTAAAAACACCATGGGAATGATAAGTACAAACGTCGTCCCAACCACTAAAACATGATTCCAGAATCCAGTAAACGTGGAACATTGGAGAAGGAACATCGCAACGTAGACACATTTGTCTCCGATTTTGCCAGCCATAGTTAAACCATACATTTAAAGGGATGCAGTAACATTGAATGATATTCAAACCACATTTTATTTGATTTAGCTTATTTTGCCAACATAATTATAAACACTTAGGTCAGTCTGGTATCTCTTCAAAATTGCAAGCTAATTGCTTGCTTTACCTTCGAGATATCAATGATTTCATACTCAAATTTTATAAACCATCCCCGAATGGTTTATAAAACCATGTGCTTTTCTTCATAGCACAACATACACCCATTTCCTGTTGTATAGTCCTACAGAGGTGTAGTACATGTATTGGTGTTCAGCTGTATGCTTTTTTTTAAGGTAGTAAATGACTTCCATTTGATCTGAAACTTGCAGCAGTTTGTTTTTACTGTCGGAGAAATATAATTTTATTCATCTTGATCTAATTTCTCTTGTTTTTGAAAGTTACCAAATCCCTTTAAGCTTGGCTTGACTTTAAGACACTTTTGCTCACCTTCTCCGCAGCTTGTCTCTGGCTGAAGGAAATGGGATTTCCTGCTGTATGGTAAGACTGTCCTGTAGCCTTCTTAGGACAACAATGTGCCTTATGTCCAGGCTCTCCACAACTGTGACAGTTATAAACCTTCCTCTGAACTTGATGAAGATCTTTCATGTCACCAAGCATTGGCAGGTCAAAGGTCGGACTACACAAGGTCAAAATTGTTATGATTATTAATGTTTAAATTCAGTCGATGGAACGTTAACAAAATTGGTTTGATAAAAAATGATTGAAATCCATGATATATACAGTGCGTCCCAAAAAGAACTATACACTTTTGACATGGCTACCAAATAAAAAATATATGATTCTTGGGGAAAGGTTTATATGTATATAAAGCTCATATCCTCAACTATCATCATGACACAAAAAATTCAGAAAATAACGCATTCTTCAGTGAGCAATGCCCTCTTTTGTGAAGGACACAAAAATTAGCCTGCACAGGAATTCGCTAGTCATTTATCACCTGGGTATGGCACGCCAAGAGGGATTCAAAGTAATAATGGAATAAATCAGCTAACAGAGTAAAAGATATACCGAAAGTCAGAAATAAACAATCAATATTATGCAAAATGTAGTTTTTCACCGTTTTGTTTTCATATCATTGATTTTGCTCTGACTTCAGCTTATTTTTGTCTTCGTTAGCCGATTCATTCCACTGCTTTGAATCCCTTCTGGCGTGCCATACCCAGGTGATAAATGAATCCCGAATTCCTGCTCAGGACCAAGCTAATTACCTTTGTTAAAATAAATATCATTATACTATAATATCATTTTATAATATCATTATTTTTCAAGTTTTGGGCTGTGCCCCCTATTTTCAAAGATCGATTCCCAATTTACCAAGATTATCATGAATGAATTAATGATACAGTCATCTCAATTATTTTTCAAGTTTGGGTAAAGATTCTTAAGCATTTAAATCTAAAGAATACACCTAAAGATTAATGTTTCATCATAAGGTTTTGTTTTTGATAAGGTCAGTGTTTTGCTATGATGTCCCATGTGTTATGAAAAAAAAATGGCTTGGACTTGCCCAATACTGTTCCGTTTAAGACATCAAACTGTTTACAAATCAGCTTGTTTGCAGACAGAATTTAAATACAGTCTGTGTAAAAAAATGGTACAGTCGGGAAAAAATTATTTAGGTATGAAATCTTCTCAAATGATGTGTGAATGTGGTACCAACTTAAAGCCAAAATATTCTTCTCGCTGATGCCTTTGTTTTGTATAATTGCTTTTGTAAAACAAAAGTTATGCTAATTTTGTGTGACGAGAACAAATAGAAATTTCTACTTCTATTGTTCTGGAGTGCTGAATTCTATGGCCATTATGCGAAACGTACACAAAGGCATGGGACGGCATGCTAAAAATGAATTTTTCTTGATTGTAGAAAACTAGTCATATCTAAAAAAAATTACAGCATCAAATGTGATGAAAAAGATTGCAGGAGAAAGTCTGATTTTCCTGCTTTATGAAAATACCAAACAATACCTGGTTGTGATTAATCTTCATATTAAAAAAAAAAGTTTTTCACTTGTACCATTTTATTTGACACAGACTGTACAATCCATGCCTAAAGCTAATGTCTGTTGTTGTAATACTTACTGTACATATTTGCAGTTAGGCCCTTCAGGACAGAAGCCCAGGAGGTAGTTTGGACAGTATACTCTTCTCACATGACGATTCTTACAACTTGGACCTAAACAGAGGAAGATATTATGTACAATAGTTCATGGAGTATAAAACATTGCTACATGATCATCAATATCACTATCAACCTCATCCCAGTGTCTTCACATGGACTATCAATAATAGTTACATTAACCCTAACTTACCTGGGCTATTTTGTGAGCTTAAAGTCCTGGGGGGGGGGGGG
>CALNVZ010003430.1:39727673-39789586 GCA_940671915.1 Paracentrotus lividus | reverse complement strand
GGAAAAGGTATGCTGATAGTTCCACCGGTCGATGGGAAAATATTAAAACAAAATAAATATTAGAAAATATTAGAAAATATCCCGAGAACGATGGAATATTTCTGCCTAAATATGAAGCTGTGTTCAGCTCTCAGGACAAATATACTTATTGTGAAGCTAGTTAACAAAAATTGTCTACTCTCACATGTGTCTCACCTAAGGCTATGTTGATTGCTCCCCAAAATCAGCTGTAATTTGATGGTTGCCTCTAAAATAACAGTCTCACTTTGTTATTTTTCTCTGTAGGAAATGGCTGTGAGACAGCTTAATATGAAGCTGTGTTCAGCTCTTGGGACTCATATGCGCATTGTGAAGCTAGTTAACAAAAATTGTCTACTCAAACCTGTGTCTCCCTGTCTCTTTCAGGTAAGTCTAAAGCTACATGTAATCTTAACTTCCTTTGATTAAGTAAATTAAATATTAAATAATTGTGACATAACATATCATGTTAGATAGGTTGTTTAGACAAGCAAACATTTTTTAATTATATATATTCACTGAAAAGATTATATTTGCACACTGTGAGACTATACATGTATGAACAAACAAATGGTTGTGTGTGATAGTTAGGCGTTATTTTGTCCAAGTATTAATTTCTTTGAGTGTGAAAAGAAAATCATGCTTAAATTGTATGTTTGCATAATTCCCATACTGTGACCATATCATATGGTAAGATCTTTTTTTCTCCAGGCAGTTAAGATGATGCACTGTATCTCTGTGTTTTGTGGATGGATCTGATGCCTGGGGTTAGGATATCATTAAAGTATCAATTTAGAGACACTATTTTTAATAAACATTATTTAAACCCACATATATCAGTTTTGCTGTTATGTTATTTACATTCTGCAGTGCCAATCCCTTCACAAGTCCTCCACGACGAGCAGCCACTTCCAGAAGCAACAGCTACAACATGCAACATCTACATCCAAACCAGCAGCAACAACTACCTCAGAACAACCACACCTTGAAGACTCTGTACCTTCCCGTGAAACAGTCCCACCTCATTCTGGAGGTCTTAATGAGAGGGTAGAGAAAGCCATACAGAGCACGGTGGACCAGGTTTCACCATGCCCCATCGAACCTAAAGATGGGAACAAGGCAGAAGGGGATGTAGCGGAGGTAGGAACACAGGAGGATGTGAGGTGGAGAGAACAGACCTTCAAGCTCTCTGAGCTACCTTCAATCTACATGCAGCTATCTAAGAGCAGGTTAACAAGTAAGTTTTGTTGGTTGCATGACATTTGCTCTGGCTTTATTTTGTCTAAGATGTATTGTTAGGGTTTGGGTTACAAGAGAGTTTTATGTTACATTTGTAGATTGAGGTTAAGGTTTAGTGTACAGTATAGTGCTAAGTACAGGGTTGAAGTTAGACATTTGATTAACTCATAACTGCGTGAGTGTTTTTTTTTTATTTATTATTTTTTTAATAGGTTTTCATAAATGAATGGCCTAATATTGAATTGGAAATTTGCGAAAAATAAAAACCCTGTCCAAGCCAGTTGCATAGGGAGTGTTATGTTACTTCTACTTGGTTTCATGCGATAGATTTTGAGGCAGAAAGGCTATTTCCCTTTATTTTATTTTTTCAGTTAAATCAGGCCTCCACAATGACTCTTCACAAGAGGTCTGATCATACTTCTCAGGGTTTGTTTCTGGACATTGGGGGGGGGGGGCATGTTTAAATATCACAATTTTGGGGTTCCAGAATTCAAATTTATAGTTGTGTAATTCAGATTAATCTTACCATTTTTTGCCCTTGTAGGTCTAGTGGTTGTATCTGCTCTGGCTGGCTATGGCATGGCTCCTGGAGTCTTTGATGCTACTACATGTGCGTTGATGGGACTAGGCACGTTCCTTGCGTCCTGCTCAGCAAATACAGTCAACCAGGTTAGTTAGTAAATATATTAAAAAATCTTCTGAATTAGAATTGTTAAGGGCCTAAATTGAATTAAATTGAACTTATTTTTTTTACCTCGTCATTCAAACATGTATGCAAAACATAACAACAATATTTCAGGATATATGAAGAAAATTTATGACAAATTACAAATGCAAAGGTGGTGAAATCATAAAAAGTTTTTAAACTACTTGTTAAAATTTTTTACACTGGTGAATAATAATATGCGTAAAGTATAGAATGGTGTATTATTTTTAATTGTTATCTATTTTTTGGCAGATATATTACAAACTGAAAAGACAAGGGAAAGAAAGCAGGTCATGAAAAAGACTTTAATTAATGAAATTATTTTGATGCAAATGCAGGTTTATATTCCATTGTTGTGTAATGGATATGATATTGGGATAAAAAATGCTGGTTAATTTGTATATTTATCTTTACAAAACTGAATAATATGGCTGTTTGTGATTTTTCTTTTCAGTTTTGTGAAGTACCATATGATTCTCAGATGGCCAGAACAAAGAATCGTGTTTTAGTTAAAGGATTGATCAGGTATAATATTTCTTACCTTTGCTTGGATATTTAATTTGTCATTGGCATCTCCATGGAGCTTTAGTATCTCCAAAGATGGATATGTGTTTGTTACAAGTATCAATATTTTTAGTTTTGAATACATGTCTTATACTGTATAAGTGTTTTTTTTTCGCGTACAGATATTTTCACGGTTGGTGGGGGTCGCGACATTTTCGAGCGATGTTAAATTCGTGGTCGGCAAAATCTGGAATTAAAAGTAAATAGAACTATAAGTAATCCATCTTTTCCTATCTAAAAAATTAAACATTATATTTATAAAAAGACAGTAAAAACAATGACCGTATTCATTTAAAATACATATCACTCATCCATGCATCAAGCTGTATCGTTGTGTGTGCTATTAATAGCGCTGCATAGACAACTCTGCTCCGCGAGCACATGGAGTTCAAAACAATTCCTAGCGTGGATAAATTTGCAGTACTGTACAAAACCTTTTCGTCGATGTTAAATTCGCGGTCGCATCCCGATTCGCAAAATTCGCAAAAATAAAACCCCCGTGAAAGAAACCACTTATACAGTAATGCAAATCACCCGAGAAAGTAGGATCAAAGACTACTGCTTTAGATCAATTCTAATTTTGTGCAACGACTTAGTATTGCCTACTTAGGAGTTGTATAGAAAAAAAAAATCTGTTTTTTCTTTTGTAATTGTTTAATCAATTCAGTATAGCAATAGCTTTTTTGTATGTGCTCATTATAACCTACTAGAATTGCTTTGTTGTAGCAATTTTTGTTGATTTTTTGTGCTTATTATACTTGTAAAAATTGCCTTGTTATACCAAAAGCTTGTGCTATCTCTGCTGATTATAACATAAATGGACTATTCTTACATTGTCTTAACTCTACTTTTGATTAATATTTTCTTGCAGTCCTCTTCACGCGATCACCTTTGCATCGGTTGTAGGGGTATCAGGTATAGCGCTACTTGCTACTACCGTAAACCCTTTAGCAGCAGCCATAGCAGGATCATCATGGGCTCTTTACGTCATGGCATACACACCGATGAAGCGATATAGTATAATTAATACATGGATCGGTGCAGTGGTTGGTGCCCTTCCACCAGCCATCGGTTGGGCTGCTTCATGTGGCACACTTGGACCTGGTAAGCCTCTCTTTTCTTGATCATGGGTGAAAAATTGTTTGATACAAAGCTCCACTGATGATTCAGGGATGGCAGTTTGCAGTCTATTGCCTGAACTTAGGCCCTGACTCCTCCTCGGTTCAATTTTTTTACTGGCTTTTTATCAGACAGCATGATATAGGTGTTACGTTTGTTCAGATTCTTTATAAGTGAAGGGGGTAATGGTTTATACCAATATTGTTCCTACCATCAATTATGCCTAAATGTAATCGTTTTTAGGAATGTTTGATGTAATTGTATCGGGAATAGCACCAACTGATGAAATAATAACTTTTATTTTTTCTCCATAAAATGGTAATATATTTTTCTTTGACACTTTCTAAATATTGGTTTGTTTTTAGAAAATATCACAGTCTGTACTTACATATTCCGAGAATCAGTTGTACCAGGGTTAGAGACCCAATTTGTTAATACAACTAAAATGAATTTGCTTCCTCACTCCTGGCAAAACTTGATGCCATATTAAAAATGATAATACTTATCTAAATTAGATTACCGATGTGTTGGCTCAGTGGATAGAGCGCCGGCCTCATAATCGGGAGGTCACGGGTTCGAGCCCCGGCCGCGTCATACCAAAAGACGTTAAAAAATGGTAGTTGCTGCTTCCCTGTTTGGCGTTCAACAAGAGGGGGATAGAGCAATGTCCTTCTGGCGCTGCTCAGCGGCTGCCGGGCCCACGAGAAAAAGGGCAAAATAAATATCCGTTTCGGACAATAAAATTTGGATCATTTAAAGTAGGAGTTGTACCAATTTCAATTGTATTTATTTCAATTCAACGATTCATTGCAGGTGCTCTATTAATGGCTGGATATCTCTACTGCTGGCAGTTTCCTCATTTCAATGCTCTCAGCTGGAACCTCCGCAGTGACTACTCCCGTGGTGGCTACCGTATGATGGCCACCACAGACCCTGGCCTGTGCCGCCGGGTTGCTCTACGACACTGCTTCGGCTTGATCGGACTCTGCACCCTGGCCCCAATGGTCGACCTCACCACCTGGACCTTCGCAATTGACTCGCTACCCCTCAACCTCTGGTTGACGTACCTTGGATACAAGTTCTACAGGGATGCAGACAGTAAGTCGGCGAGACAGCTCTTCAAGTTCACCCTCCTGCATCTGCCTCTCTTGATGCTTCTGCTGCTGATTAGCAAGAAGCAACTGCATGAGTGGGACAAGAACCCTGCGCTTCCTGAAGGCTTGCATAAGGCTGCTTGATGACAATTGACCACCTCAATGTCCAAAGTGATGCGCTGGGGTACAGAACTTTTGTTTGATGAGGATATCTGGGACATGATCCAGATCAAGATGATGTCCTGATGATGTCCTGATGTCCTGTGTGCCTTTGATGGAAGATTTGTCTTCCTTGGATCTGTTGAACCCTGCTGGAATAGTGTTTGGTGCTTGATGTTTGGTCACATGTTGTAATACAGTGAGCGATGAACATCTATATGTGTGTATCTTGGTATGCCTTCAAGGAACCGAGATAAACTGTTACCTTCAAGGAATCTGGGTTTGTTACGTAAAATGTAGCAAACCCGAAGACACGAAGAGCGGCATAAAACCTGCATGCAGGTACATACACCCATTCAAATCATCAACAAGAATTAATTACAGCATTGGCATCAGAAGACCGTAAAGGAAATGAACAGTGCCTGTCATTGGGGTTCTATTTCATGCCTCAAGAAGACCCTGGTACAATCCACTTTTTTCATGATGTTCTTAAATGTACTTTAAAGAGAAACCCATGAGTTATTGAGGAATGAAAATAATGTTTAATCAATTTATTTCTAATTTAATTTAGTTGGATATCAATGTTTGTCCAGTATGCTGCAGAAACCATAAAAATATTGTCATCGAGAGTAGGTGTGGAGGTGTTCTTGACACACTGACGATAAGAATATCTCTGAAAATGATAGAAAATTCATTTCATAAAAATGGAGATGGATCGTTGGGACTTTGGGACTTATTACTATTATTTTTAGAAATTAAGTTCCAGTTTGGATGTATTTTATTTTGATGTGTGCAATACAGAACTTTGAATATGGAATATTTCTATCCGATGATATAATGTGAAGCAAAAATTTTTTATTGGTGCCCCAATTTTTCTATGATTTATCTCTTTGTTTGATAAGGTTTTGCATCGCATGTGTCCTCTTTTTGTCATCTTTAGTTGTATTCCCCTTGTAGCTAAAACATCTTTGTCTTAATTGGTTGTTGCTTTTTTGTCGGATTTGCTTCAGTTGTTCCATTTGCTCCCTAATCATAAATCAATTATTTGTGACTACACAATGAACATAAGGAATACTGGTAGTAACTCTTTGATAATATACACTCAGTATGCTCTAATAAAGCTTTTCTTCTAATCTTACGCTAATGGATCCTGCAAAAAAATTAATACTTTAAAGTTTATCTGTAACAATGCACAATTCAAACCAAGTCAGAAAAGTTGGGCTAAAAGTTTTGCCAGGATCTTTCTTTTTTTTCTCTATTGTTCAGTTTAGCTGGGTTGCTTGATGATTGACTTTGCTATGCAATATTTGCTTTAGGAATTCAAACATCATACATAGGCCTTGACAATCTCTGTCGCTAATTCTTGGCAAAGCATCAGGCCTTTGAAATTCCTGATTTTTACCAGATTTCCTCTTTTTTATCATTTTGCCTAATGTCAAATTCTTCCCTTTTCTCCTTTTCCTGTGTGTCATGTTTGCGACACGTATTTATGTATTTTGACCTTCACCACCGATGTTGCGGCACCTGTTGATCCCCACTTCGGTTAAATGATTGCAAGTCGGGACTTGCATTCAAGTTCATGCACAATGTATCGGCAGTGTGCATGTACAGCGTGCTCAATGTTTGTTTTTGTATTGTGTTTTGCCAATACCATACTGCAGTAAAGCTCTCTTCAAAACCTTGGATTTCATGATTTTTAATGCCTTTTCGGCGTCGTACCTTGTACCTGGATTATTTGGAAATATGCCACTGATTTCACATTTAAGATTGAAATAAGGCATTTTCGATATGTTTTTAGTGTTGATTTTTATTCTTACTGGATACGTGGGGTGAGTACCATATGTGTGATCATGTGTGTATGTAGTGGATCATGGCTGAAGGACCTTATCCACTTTTTTTTTAAACCCCTCTCAAAGGCCTGAAGCATCTAGTTTTTTATTTTTTGCTTTATACAACACAAAAGGATCTCCATATATAATAAGAACATACAACATGTTTAATGTAACATTATCAGTGCATATTTAATTAACGACTTGGTTTAACAGCGATAGGCCAGGCCCTCTTTGAAGTCTGCAATGCACCAGTCTAAGCATTAGTCAGAGAGGTGTAATCCATCAGGCCTATCAATGGCCCTATCGTCATGTCTTATCATGGAATGTGGAATGTCCTTTACCCCACTCTTGCAAGCCAAGGCGCATATCTGTTTGTGGCCCTCCTTCTCTCATAAATCTTCCCCTGCTCATCTAGGTCGCAGCATTTATACTTGACTCGTTCCAGGATGTTGTACCATATGATCATCTTGTTAGAGTAAGGTGAGATAAGCTTGTTAACAGCATTTGCCGTTGCCCTCTTTGAACATCCCGCGATGTCATTTGTGCCGACATGGAAAAATTATCTTCCCTGCTCATTTAGGCCGCAGCATTTATACTTGACTCGTTCCAGGATGTCGTACCATATGATTGTCTTGTCAGAGTGAGATGATGCCATTGTCCTCTTGGAACATCCTGTGATGTCATTTGTGCCGACATGGAACACTAACACTGTAGGCCTCTGGTGGTTGACTCCATCCACTCGCTACTTTGCTGTAAATGAATGCTCATTCATATTGGTCTATTCTCGATGTTAGTGCTGAATTAAGCGTAATTGTTAGACAAAATTTACATAGTTCATAGATTTGGTTTTGAAAACACCTTTGAGAATTTGGGCTGTTGGATTTTGGAGGTGGCCGATGATTCATCCTCATTTGATCAACTATGCTTGCTGTTAACAAGTTTCCAGCATCAAAATCTTGAGATATAGGGTTCACCTTCTCAACTGTAGGTGGGTCATCTTGTGGCTAAGTGTTGGCCCATCACACAGAAACATCTTTGCTTTATTTGTTGTTGCATTATTTCAATTTTCTTCAATTGCTCCCCTCTTCCACCATGTGGGATTCCATACTTGTACTGCTTTAATAGGTGATAATCTTTACCATTTCTGCACTCGCAATAGATGTGTGAAGGCGTCTGGTTTCTGTTGTAATTCTTTTGTTTGTGTTATACTCTTCATCTGTCTCTTTCCCGCTGGGATGCCTATGAACAATATCCTTCACATTGAATCACTTTAAAGATCCATTCATGTTGTAAAAATTAACCTTTTTGGAGCTACATGTACTAGTGGAAGACAATTCTTAGCCCTCTCTGATGTCAGAATCCGATATATTTTCTGACGAAGCAACTTCACACTTCTTTGGAGTGTCCAGGAAGACATTCACTCCTCGTTCTGGAAGTTCCACATCACCTGCATCATTCTTATCGATGTCAATTAGACTCTTGTAATCTAGTTTGGTCCTTAGAGTGACTTGCTCTGTATCCACTCCAAATATGATTGCAACTTTTTGCTTTGAGATTGTTCAAAATCCTAGATGGTGGGTTTCTTTACAGAGCATGTAGCCATACTCCTGCTTCTTTCCATTTGTGGAATATTCTTACAACTCCCATCTAAACTTCATTAATAAAAAGATTCTGTCAACTCAAAATCAAAGAAGAGGCATTTCCTTCCAACAAAATCAGTACCATGTAGATGGCGCTAAGCACAATCTTTACCAATCTAATTAATTGATGTCAAAACTTGAATTTATATCAATAACTGCAACATCTTTATTTTATTAAGATCACACCATTTGCTCATACCATGATGTGTGGTAACTTGGAAAAAGGACTGGCACCTCCATTGTTATAGCGTTTGTTCGAGATATCGCTCCAGAAGCGCTTTGGGTTTGACTTGAGATCTGGGTGGCATTTCATCAAAGGACTTGTCGGACGTTTTATCCGACAAACTGTTATAAGCTAGTGAAATGCTTGCATCTGATTGGCTGAGAGCAAAATTGTCGGATAAAATATCCGACAAGTCCTTTGATGAAATGCCCCCCAGGGCATATTATTTTGACATATTTGTCATATGCCTCCTTACATACATTTTGCATGCGTTTCTTAAGACTGTTGAACTTTGCCCACATTTGCATCTTCTTCTGGGGTCGGCACAAACAAGCTTTCTTGTAAGAACGCTGCTTTTGCCTACTAAGTTGCTTTATCTTCGGATTCACCCAGGGTTGGTGGAAACGAGTGGAGGTCATCTGGGAAATGACTAACCCAAGTATATCCAAAAGGCAAGATGCAAGGGTGGACCCCTGATGAAGTTCAGTCATATTGTCAATAAATTCTTCTGCCATCTTGTGTCTTTCTCTACGAATGATATCCATGTTAGCTTTGTCCCAGAGATCATGTATATTTGCCTCTAGACAGGTTTACAATGGCTTGGCTTTATGTTGCTATAGTGTTGCGGAAAATAATAGAATTCCTAACCGACTAAATGATATAAAATAGTATTATTACATAGAATGTAGAAAAGTAAATCCTACCTAAAGCACGCCCACCCTAAACAATGATGAGTACTAGTCACGGACTCGAACTCCTCGATTCTGCTGCACAAACTTGCAACAGTGCACCCGTATATATTGTAGTGCTGCTTTATGCGTTGGATTCAAGATTTTGTTCTGGTGTGCTTGTGAGCTAATGCGCTCACGAGCATATGTAAGTATGGGGTGCTACTTGTGTACACAAGGCATATGGTATGCCGAGTAACTACATGTACCTAATATACTAAATACTATATTGCTATCAACAAACACGATCTCGTGATCACTAATACCTGGGATCGGCTTAAATTTGTTGATACACGACGGGGAGTTTGTGAAGAACAGATCAAGTGTGTTGTCGATTCTGGAAGGTAAGATGACGGTTCCTTTTTTTGCCATATTTTTTCATTTTTTTTAGCCTTAAAGAAGACAATATGTTTTTTGTATGTTTTTTAAAATATTTTTAAAATATCTGATAATGAAGTATGTGCCGTAGTTGTGTATTGTGGATGACTGCTTTGGATAGACAGAGCCGCCAGGCCTATGCTTAGTTTAGGGCCTGCATAATCCTTTACAATGACCAGACGCGTAGATCGCTCTGGTTCCATAACGCGTCTTATTGATGTGTTAGCTGACACCTGCAAGCTGGGGACTATTGCCTTGAGAGAATTTTTTAAAACCTCTTGTTTTGGGGGTAAAAGAATACTCTTTTTTCCTTCTAAGAATACTTTTTTTTTTGGGGGGGAAGAAGTTTGGCATCTCTGATTTGCAGTGCATATTGATGGCCTGTTACACTAAGACTGTTCCACTCTACGTGTGGAAGTCAAGACCTCTCCACAACACTAATTTCTTATGATGGTTAGCAACATTTCGTACAGTATTGCAGATGCATTATTCTCTTTTTTTCTTAATTTCTTTCTTTCCTTTTTTCTTCCCTTTTTTTTTGGAGCAATTGAAGCGAGTTGGAAATAAAGGAACAACTAGTAAAACAAAGATGTTTCAGCTATGGTAAAAACTCTACATGTGTCCCTCTTTTTGTCATAGTCCCTGTTTTATCCAAATGCAGATGAAAACTTACCTGAAATAGGGTGACACACTATTTTGTTAGCTTACAAGTCCTAAGTATCTGCATCTTATTCATGACTTTTTGAAATATTTCAAAGTGTGTGAATTTCAAATGTGTTTTTTATAGATCCGCTCATCATTAAAAGCATGTTATTGGCTCTGATGTGTATTCCCTCTTGAAACCAAATCTATGCACCCTCATTATTTGTGATATAACAAAAATAGAGTAGTCCTTACCATATTCAATTTTACACTGTACCATTTTAGATCTTGCATTAAGTGATATTCAAGTGAGCTATTCCAGTCACTGTTGCATCTGTATTTCATTTAATTTATTTGAACTTCTCAAATCTGAATGAGTAGATTTTAACTTAAGATTCATTCATTAGGTGGATCTAAAGTCATTTGAATAGGATGCCTATTTTCTATATATTAGAGGGCAAACAACCCAATTTAATGAGGGGTACATGTATGGCAGGTTCCAATTTTCACCTCCCCAAATCAGTATTATGTCCCAAGGCTATTATGTACATCTTGGATGGCAAGGTTATTCTACTGTCGGATCCTTCTGCTGCTAACAATTACAATGTACCAATATGCATTATGTAAAACTTCCTACGTACATTGTAGTTGTTAGCAGAAAGATATGGCTGTAGAATAAACTTGCCATTCCAAGGTAGCGTGAAAGCCAAGTTGGTAGAGCGGTGGTTTCATAATGGGGAGATTAATGGTTGAAACCAAATCAATGCTATTTCTGCCCTTTGGCATATTCAAAGCCAAAAGTCACATGGCTGCTTACATAAGCATTTGATTGCTTTCTTAACAGTCTGTTAGAAATAGAACCATCATGAGTTTACTGGCCAGAGTCCTTGTGAACCTAAATGATTTCTTTTTAATAAAAATGTTTAAGGTGTCATTGTATTTTATCACCTTTGTATTCCGTCTATGGAATGAGGTACTTGATGCAAGTCTTGTAAATAATGATCTTAAAATTATATATGTAAATATCTTGTGAATCACAAGAATAATATTGTTTCTATACTTGAATGGAACAATAAATAAACCCTATGGAATAAATATTGATGTAGTTGACTGTGTCTTTGATTACTTTTGCTCCTTACAAACAAGATTCCAAAGTGTAAGTCAGTACCTTTTAGAAATATGATTACATTAAATTTAGAACTCTTTATAAATTATCAAAGAGTTTTCGCCATCTCGGTTATGATAGGGTAACAATATTTCTTATGTACTGAGCTTGCATAAAAAGCAATACATGTCATATTCTAACCTTCTCAAGAGGGGTTGGCAAAACTCTGTAATATAAGGGGGGATTTTCTTAAGATGCCCTTAATTTGCACTGGAACTGAATTTGATTATATTTTATGAAACATTCAATGTGAATTAAAGCTTTCCCTGCCACTCTCACTTTTTCTCTCACAATCAAAAGCTAAAACTTCTACTATTTATAAAAATTTTGTGAATTATTATTAGTGGATAAGATCAGAAGAAAGACAGTTACAGTCTACTCCCAATTTGATGAGCATAGATACAACAAATGTGAATAACAAGGTTATTTTAACAAGATAATCGGTTTCGTACCTCATTATACAGTGCATCCCAAATAAAAATAAACCCAACTTTGAGAGCCTCGTATTGAAATTGTATAACATGTGTCATTAATTTTTTCATAATGATAAAGAGCAACTCATTCTATCCAGTGATGCCAAAATTATACTTGTACTGTCATGGATGACTGAGCACTCACATTCTTAAAAACTTTGGTCAAAAACACAAAGTACCAAGTTTTTTTCAGAAGCAACACCGCCTTTCTGATCGTTCATTCTTTGTGTGAGGTCAGCCTTCCTCAGTCCATTCATAAAGGACAAAGGATTACTATTGAAAAGCAAGGGCTGCTTTTGAATTCTACACTTGTTTGTTTAAGCCCAAGAGCTCAGTCATCAGTCACAACACGGGTATAAGTTTGGTATCATTGAATAGGATACGAGTTACTCTTCATTATGAAATAAATATAAAGGTCGCACAAGCTATACAATTTTAATTTGAGGCTCTCAGAGTTGGGTTTATTTTTTTCTGGGACGCACTGTATAGGGAGTGGACTGTACTAGTATCTCTACTGTTACACAAAACAAGCTTAGAACTGACGGACAAAATAAAGAGAAGAAACCATTTCATTATTTTATTGAAATATTTATTTCATCCACAATTCAACAAATACAATTCAGATTTGATAGAATAAATAGATTCTAAACAGGGATCCATGAAATGGATATCTTTTTAATGCATATATGTCAAAATTTCAGAATATGAGAAAGGCAGAAAGTTGGAATAGGCACAAAGAAAGAGTGGATGCTGAAACTAAGAAGGCCACTGGAATATTGGACCAACTTTTTCCACTGAAAATACATTGATTTAAAGGTGATATTAAAAAATCTTGTTACTACCCAAGTATTGCTGAAGTCTTGTGCCACTGAGAGAAATGGTAATTGCAAGAACAAATCTATTGAAAAGGGCAGAGAAATAGAAACTTTTCAGTATTATTTTAATATAATTTGAAGACAGATTTTTATGCTAAAATTTGAAAGCAACTTGCTTATCCCGTGTACAACATATCAAGGCATGTTGGAATGGAATCTATTGAAAAGGGCAGAGAAATAGAAATTGTTCAGTAATATTTTAATATGATTTGAAGAGAGATTTTATGCCAAAATTTGAAAGCAACATGTTTATTCCATCTACAATTATGGTTCTTTCATGTCAAGGCATGTTGGAATGGAATCTATTGAAAAGGACAGAGAAATGGAAAAATTTCAGTAATATTTCAATATGATCTGAAGACAGATTTTGTGCCAAAATTTGAAAGCAACATGCTTGTTCCATGTTGTACAATTATGGTTCTTTCATGTCAAGGCACGTTGGAATGGAATTCTAGTTGCGGAAACTGATATACAGGTACATGCATATGGAATCAGCTGACATCGTTATCCAAACTAGAACACCAAACTATCACGTCTTGCAATGAAAGAACCGAAATCATATTTTTTACTTTCTTTTCAGTATTGTATGCATAGTGAGTGAACAAAAACAAAAATATAATGTGAATAGAAATACAATTCAAAAAGGAGTGTTAGTGGTCAAACAATCACTCTTTTTTTTTTTTTCAAAGTCAGACAGCACTCAAATTAAATATATATTCTATATAAACTATACATATATTTATTTTTTGAATTATAGACAATGTGATGTCACTTGATAAAGCTATAACCAGTAATGTCAGACTCACTGTGTGAGCTGGCCAAAGTGAATCATTGAGATTCAGTGAATTTCACTTTCTGTGGAATAATTCTGGTAGGTTATGTATTGATAAAATATTGAATGCATAGCATAAAAAGGCACATTTACATGGACAATAATCAAGGTGTCTTTTTTTTTTCTTTGAATAGCTCAGGATGGCAATTTTACTAATATAGTAATAATTTTATTGGAATGTCAATAAATACAGATGAACAAATGGCAATGTTGAAAATCTGAAAACACCAGTTGTGTTTACATATCAAATATTTAGGACGGATACATGACTGAATACAGATCAATATACTAAAATGATCATTTTTTTAATCGCCAAGGAAACAACACATTGGTATCAAGGTTCTGCAAGAGTATATACATATACGAAACTATCGAATGTCTGAGGAGATAAGTAATGCTATGAATTCAAAACAGTGCTTTGTCATTATTTTTTCAAACACAGCAACCTGCTCAGTGGTTCAAAGCACTTAACCTGAAAATCTAATGTGAATTAACATCAAGCTCTTCAACTTGAAAAATTCATGTTGTTATTTTTATTTTTTGTTTGCTATCAAACTATCAAAGGTCTGAGGAAATAAGTAATGCTATGAATTCAAAACAGTGCTTTGTATTCTATCAATATATTTTCAAACACAGCAACCCGTTAAGTGGTTCAAAGCATTTAATCTGAAAATCTAATGTGAATTAACATCAAGCTCTTCCAACTCGTGAAATTCATGTCGTTATTTTTAATTATTTTTTTGCAGAATTATGATATTATTTTGGTTAACATCGACTGGATGGCACGCTGACTTATTGATTTATAACACAAAAGTGCATGATACTACTTCTGTTCCTATATCTCTCAAAGAGAGCTATCCCTTTTCTATTCTGACTCGGGGTAGATTAGCAATTTTCAGATCAACCTTGAAAAACGAATTAGGCTGATGCCAACTAGCATTTAAATTTCAGCCTCCTGAGAACCACCTAGAGTCCTTTAGACCTGGAGCAACAAGGCCACACCAGCCAGTGTCCACTTGGCAGCCTTCTCCTTGGATTTGAGATTGAAGGTCCAGACGAAAGTTGGACCACGTTGCTTGGTCTTGTAGACTGGACACTCGTAGATGTTCCTGGTGTCCATCTTGTCTACAGGAATAGCCTTGATGAAGATGACGGGCATGTTAGGTGCCAGCTCCTTGAGCCGAGCATCAGCGATCATATTGGTCTGGGTATCCCAGCGAGCTCCTTCCATGAACAGACCATGTACGTAGGAACCTTCCCTTGGAGCGCTGCTAAAGTCTTCCTTGTTCTTCTTGGTGACGTCACACTGGAGACACATCTTATCCAGAGGCCACTCGTTCTTCCTAGCCATGGACTGCATGATGGCGGTCAGGAAACTCTGTGGATTGAAGAAGCCTCCGAGCCAGACTACGTTGGGGAGGGCGAAGTCTGCTGTCCATTGCTCCAGTTCCTTGATACGTTGAAGCAGATCTGCATACCATGCAGCAAGACCGTACAGACTTGGGTAAGCTCTCTTGACCCAGGTTGCAGGGACCTGATCCAGGAAGAGGGCATTGCTCAGATCTTCCATATCTGGTGTGATGGTCAACTCTCCCTACATGACACAAAACAAAGACATAAAAGGCATTGATTAACATCTTTAGAATTTATAAAAGAGCTCATTTTGTAGAGTACCAATCTGAAAGTATCATATTGCATTATTTGCAGAAAATATTTGTAAATCGTGAAAATTGCAGCTAATGTTCAAAAACTATATTGAATGGTATGGAATGATTTTGAGCAATCAGTTCCTGCAACAGCTATTTTAATCTTTATTGTGCCAAGAATAAAATCTGTTTGTAACTATAAGGTTTCATTCACAATTTCTAATGCTTTCAGAGTTTTAAGTAGATATAAAGCAATCCATATGCATGCATTTCATCTTGACTCGATTAAAACCCAAAACTTATATGCTCACAATATTAGCCTATGAGATCATAGCCGCTCAGAACAGTACTACAGTATGGCACTAGATATCTATGTGGGGGTAATTAAAGATGGCATGTAAAGCTTGAAAGAAACAATATTGTTCAAAGAGAGATAGAGTGAACTTGATGACATACCTTGAGACCCAGGTCGAGTTCTTTGAGGGATCTTCTGATCTCTGATGTCAGAGTGTTCATACGCTCACATTCCTGGAAGGCTACTACAACATAGGGGGTCCTGTCCTCTGCCTTGGCCATGATTTCTAGCATGTTGAACTCCTCAGGAAGCTTCTCCACGATCTCATCCAACAGGGACTTGATCTACCATGACAAAGAATGATAATAATCATCATGAATTAATCTGGATTTATTTAATGATTTTCTGATTATGCCTCAAAGGAGAAGGGGCTTTGACAAAATAATACAACATCTTTTGATAATATTAAAATCGAAGTTAAAAGCTGTTTGTTTCTAGTAATAATAACAGGTCTCAGTATTAAAGTTCTGAATAGAGGGCAATAGAGCTCTTAAAGGTAATCAACATTTCTATTTATAAAGAATAATGTGTCTATGCACTTTACAGATATCATTGGCCAAAAAGAGAGAGAGAGAGATGGATAAAATGAGCTACAACACATTACCAAAGGGTAAAGCCCTCGGTCCGCTGTAGGAATATATACCAGGGTGTGTTTCACCAAGTTGTTCGTAAACTGCAAACAACTTTTCGGAGGACTGGTGATCTAGGGGGCATTTCATCAAAGGATTTGTCAGACTTGTTATCTGACAAATTTCCTCTCAGGCAATCAGATGCAAGCATTTCAGTAGCAGTTTGTCGGATAAAACGTCCGACAAGTCCTTTGATGAAATGCCCCCCAGTTCTTTAGCTGAATAATTGAGAACATGATAATACCCCAAAACATGTTCCAGTCGTTTGTAACTACATTGTAAGTCATTCATAACTCTACAAATGAATTGATAAAACGCCTCACAGACGTACCCATCCCCTCATATCAATCCAATGGAAGACACAGAAGGGGATCGGAATATATCCAGCATACAATCCAGCAAAGTGGTTTGCAAGCAGTGGACTGATAGCATTACCGTTTGGTAGGCAGCCTAAACAAGCTTCAGAAAAGTTTTGCATTGTAAGAATAATTTTGACAAACCTTCTCCTCCTTGCTGGATCCACCTCCTCCTCCGCCACCGGCATCTCTGGGTTGGAGTTCCAGTACCGTCTTGAAGAGGTTGTCTGACTCGGTAGTGAGGAAGTCAATCTCAGCATTGGGATGTAGTCCATAGAGGTAGGGACTTTCTGGAGGAAGTATCTCATCAATGTATACATGGTATCCCTTGTAGTCAGAGTTGGGTGGTACAGGGAATCCTGGTGCTAGGTACAGTTCACCATCGAGCTATTCATGGAGGGACAAGAAGCATACAAATATTGAGTTTGTGAAACTCAGATAATCTATTACATTTGTTTATAGGGTTTAGACTTGTGCAAATCTTTAGTCTTACATGAGGGTTTATTCATGTATCCCATTTCTTAGCTACATCCTCTGCAAACCCTTTATTAACACCCATATTTAACATCTATCAAGTTCTAATGATCAGAAGTACTTATTTTCATGACTGAAAGAGCACAGGGGAAGTTTTCATTGTCACTTTGTCCTTAATTTCACCAACCCCCTCCCCGAAAAAGGAACTTAAAACAAAGTCTCATTCCTCCCACAACAGCACTCAGTGTCAATACTAATCTAACATTCCGTACAAAATATCCAACATTCTGCACAAAATCTGAAATGTGGGTTTGTTGTTTTGCTTACCATCTCTGGTGCCATGTACTCTTCAAGATAGGTCCTACACAATCTCCTATCCCAATCATCAGTGATGTGACCACCATACATGATCTCTCCAAACAGGTAACGCAGATCCTGCCAAGGCACCTGCCAGAAAATAGATGAAAGAAATACATATATGAAGAACATGTCTAAAACCTCATTTGTTGGCAAAGTGTTTTTTAACTTTGTTTTAAATCGGTTTGATGGTTTGATGTATGTTTGTAGTTCAACACTTTCATCTTGTTTTACAATGCGCCTCGGAATAGTTTAACTAGACAGATGGCGCTATACAAATACATTATTATTATTATTATTATGGATAATGATGGTGCTTTGACAGACATGTATAAATCAGATATTATTATTCACAATCAGGGACAAACTTTTAACAACATAATCAGAAAGATGTGACTGGGATACCAAACTTGGTCAGGTCAGAGTCATTTTGTTGGCAAATGTAGAGAGTTGACAATGGGCATTGCCACTCGACCAACTCCTGGGGAGCATTTCACAAAAAAAAAAAAAATATTCACCGATTCTTACTGACAATTGTTAAAAGCTACTGAAATGCTTGCATCTGATTGGCTGAAAGCAAATTTGTCATATAAAACGTCCGACAAGTCCTTTCATGAAACGTCCCCTTGAATAAACAGACAATGTTACCCCTATATAGGGCAACATAACCCTGTTTGGACTGGATTTCAACTGGTCTTATTGAACAGAGGATGTTACTAAAACTTGTGGAAATGTTCAAGTGTTCATGGGCAAGTCATGGAAGTCAATCTGATGAAAGTTGGATGGAAGGAAGGACGGAAGAAGAAGAAGAAATGGATCATACCTTAGAATTGGCTTCCAAGTAGTTGTAGAGCACATTGACGGAGATGGTCAGATCACCAGTGTTGAATGGATAGTTCCTGTTCCAACCCTGAGGGCCAAACTTCTGCCTCTCGCACACCACTGCATGGAAGTAGCAAAGAGCGAAGAGGATGACCTTGAACTCAGCCTCACGGGCGCACATCTCCAGAGTGTCCTGGTTGAAGTTGTAGAGAGCCTTGTGCAGGTTGGCAAACATACCAGTAGGGGGCTCATTGGTGATCTTGATGGACGACTCCAGGATACCTGGGGCGCAACGGAAATGATGATCACTAATCAATACAGGTAACAAATTATTTTACAGATGTAGATGAAGTTAATGTGAGACGATACATAAATTCTCATTACTAGTACTTCTTCTGTTATAAAGAGCACAATTACAGCAAGATTTTATTATAACAAGGCTTGATCCCAAGGAACTCGTTGCAATGGTAGTAGACTGTATCCAAATGCCACAACTGGCACAAACATATGAACATTAATATATTGGAACGATTAGATGCATATTAATATATCTGTGGAGATGTCGTGTTCTAAAATGCCAGGAGCCCATTGCATAAAGAGTTTCTATTATAGTAACTTTGCTACCATGGTAACATTGCTCAAGAGCTATTAAAAATGCAGTATTTCATGAAAATTACCATTGGTGGCAAAGTTACTATAATAGTAAGTCTTTATGCAACAGGGCCCTGATTAATATCAATATAATATAACTATAATTACAGGGTTCCCAGTAGTTCAAGAAAACAAAATTCCCTGATTTTTCCCTGATGAAGTCTCAAAATTCCCTGATAATTATTCAAACCCATTTCCAAGTTTGTCTGTTTTTTGTGTTGTCGCAGTGAACTATTCGCAGTATAAAACACTAGTCTGACGTACTACCGTCGTTTTGATTATTGGTTCTATCAAAATTCCCTGACTTTTCCCTGATTTTAAGGCTTTTTTGGTCAAATTCCCTGATCTGTTCCTAATATTTTGCTAGAATGATCACTATGTGAGAGGTGACCTACCTTGAGGGATGATATGTGATTCAGGTGTACCAGCTGGTTCAGCACTCATGTACACACGGTAGCTCTCATGACTGCCGATACTGTACTGTTCTAGCTTCTTCTCCAGTGTACTCAGCCACTTGGCTACCAAGTGAATGTTCTGAAGAGAAATTAAATATGGGATTCAGGTTAATACATGAATATTACTAACAGTTATACACTTTTGTGTGGGAAAATCTACTGATATCATTCATGAAAAATAATATCAAGGGCTTTGAAACACTTTAGAAGTACCGTTATGAATTATTAATAGATTGTGTCAGATGAATATCATACAAAGATTGAGTAATATGTGGGGCATTGTTAAAATTGATGACTGAAATTATCTCTATCCTACTGAAATTTATTTTTTTTTTAGTATAGAAAGAGTTGACCTCAATTCTTAAATTAGAAGAAGAGGGGGGAGAGGAGAAAAAAAAGTGGCATTTTGCATCTGTTGCATAAATATATTTAGTGCAGCTTTCATTCCTGTTTATTTTTCACTACAAGGCTCCCACAACACAAATATTTGCTATTACCAATTTGAAAGAACTATTCTGATTGGACACTGGTGATTATTTTGAACAAAAGCACATCCAACAATGATCTAGTTTAACCATTTCCATTTTACAACTAATCGAAACAGTTGTGCTAGGGAGCCCAGGACTGGAGGATATCTTTCAACTCACCTGCAGAATAACCCAATGGCCTTCCTTAGCTGCGAGATCCATGCACTGTTCAGCCACGATCTCCTGACCTTGACCAAGAGACACATTGTGGAAGTTGTTGTTGTCAAAGGTGAAGCCAAGCTTCTTACCCAAGGCCTCTACATCCTTGAGGGGATCCACACCGGGAGAGAGAATGAAGAAGACAGGCGTTGCTGGATCAGTCTCCTCGTAAGACTTGGAGAACTCCACCTGCCGACCTTCAACATACTTGGAGCCAAGTTTCTCCTCAATGAAGTTCCTGAAGGAGAAATACATGTGGCAGTAAATATCTCAACTGCTTCAAGAATGTTTTGTTTTTTTTTAGAATTTTTTGTGAAACCTACCTTAATATGTCTAGATGACTATGAATTAATTCTGGGGAGTCATCTTATATTTATAAATCCAATATTATCATCATTATATAGTTTGACAGTCAAATTTGTTTTAGCACACACATTTTTAAGCAAAATTTTCTTGTCCTTATGTTCGTATATTCAAACCTGCTTTATGCAAAACTATTTTTCAGATCACTTTTTGTTTGTTTCCCTATGAAGGCAATCACTTTATAAGTAAGGATTTTCTTGTTCTAAGTGAGCAGCCTTTCAGTAGGATTGGATTGTACGTAAAAGGACAGCGTTTGTGCCATAAACCACCAATAACAATCATGAAGCAATCCTTACCTGACAGCATAGCTCATACGATCAGCTCTCAGGGCACGCATCATACAGAGTTTCTGTAGAGCAGACTTGTTCTTCCATTCCTGAGGGAACTTCTCCTTCTCTGGACATTCACTCTCTACAAACTTCTTCCATCGTTTGGCCGAACCCTCTATGTCTCGGTCCAAGTTACGGAAGTCTTCCATTGCTGAAAGGGACTGTTTGAGAAAGAGGCAAATATAAATGCGTAAAATGTCTCTTTGAAGCTGCAGGACATTTTACTATGGGATCATTTGAATTCTTAAACTTATATTCAGGATGATAATATCACCTTTCGCACAAAATTCAATTCATTAATGCTGCTTCTATAGTACAAAATGCTGCAGGTGATAGCATTGAGCGCAGTTCTACACTATATGTATGGAAACAAGCTCACTTGATTGCAAATGAACTGCAACTTCGATCTCAGTTAGGACTGTACATTACTGTGGCATTCATTAATTCAACTTAAGTAGTGGTGCTAACAGCATTCAAGGAGTTCCTTTGGCAAGGCATTAAACCACTTTCCAATCTCCATCCAGAGGGTGTTTCACCAAGTCGTTCATAAAAATGATGCACGACTGGACGGACAATTGGTGATATGACCTTGTGCTCAATGATTAGGAATGTGATTAGTATTGCACCTAAGAACATGTTCCAGTTCTTCATAAAGTCATTCGTAACTTCACAAACGGCTTGGTGAAACACCGCCTTGGTGAAGTAAATAACAAGATTAGAGAGAAAGTGGAGTATATTCATATGAACATTGTGCAATATATTATTTTATAGATGTATAAATGATTATAGATTAGTTATGTAAGCCCTTACCTTGATGGCTCCCCAAGCAGAGTTTGTGAGGAAGTCTACAGGGCTTGTCAGTCCTACTTGGATAGGGAAACGTAGCAGGAAATCTAACTCATGCTGAGCAATCTCCTTCTTCATCAGCAGTACCTGGTGTTAAACAGAGAAATTCATTACTTGGTTTGGTAAACTGCAAATTGGTCCAAACCCACTTTAACTAATAACTGCTTGGCCTCATTGCACATGGTCCAATTCCATTTCGTATACAACCAGTTTGTCTAATTACCTTTAGGTCTAAATATCACTTTGCCTATTTACCATTTCGTCTCAATCCCATTTGGTCTAATGTCCATTTCATCTAAAGTCCAATTGGTCTATTACGCATTTGGTTGATTCCTGTAGCTGACTGGAAATATACCAATAGACTATTTGGCTACAGACGAATTGGCAATAAAACCAAGTGGTCATTAGACCAAGTATGCATCAGGCCAAATAGAAGTTAGACCAAACTGTTAGTAGACCATATGGGTATAACCCATGTGGTATTAGACAGGCCAACTGCTGTTAGACCAAGTGGATATAAACCTCTCGTAGATGGAGAGGCTATTTCTGAATACAAACAAATAGGTAGTCGAGCATGTTTCAGACATAGTTCAATCGTTTTTTAAAATACAAACTTCAAATTTCTTTTGAAAAAGACAGAATGATCCAAGGAAATAGGGAGGTTTAAACAATTCACTAAAATCCTTTGGCAAGACATTAAAGTGGCATATGCCAAAATTTACCTTAATATAATAAGAGGGTACCCATGAGGACTATGTCTTGAACTATACTGTTTAAGTAGAAATTGAAATGGAGTTCAAAATTGTTCAATTCGCAAGATGAAGCTGTCCACTCCATATTTATAGGGTAAACATTTCATGAGCTCTTTATTTCGCACCACTGAAGGGTAAAAATTGCCGAACAGTCATCAAATGAGTTACACATGGAAGAAAAATGATGATTATTGAATGAACTGACCTGGAATGCAACCTGTGTTGTAAAGATAAGTTTGTCAGCTTCAAATAAACCTCGAGTGGTATAGATGAAGACAGAGTAGGTGATACAGTCAATGAGATTCACCACTCGTTCTTTGACATCCTCACATGGCTCAGCCCTAGCTATGGACAGACTGAAGACTGTGTTGAAGGCCTGGTGAGAGAGACAAACAGAGAAGAAATACATTTAGCCACGGTACTGTATAATTTAGAAATTGCATGTTTACATTACATAATACACTATGCGGTGCCAAAGTTGCCCTTTACAATGTGGCATGCTATTTGGAAAGATAAAAGAATCTCATTCCGCAACTGGAAATGATGTTGAAATTGCAATGGCCACGTTTTTGACATATTTTTGGCAATTCTTTTGTAGCAGTTCTAGGAAAATTTCTCCCTATACAATTACCCCGGACAAGTACCCCAAAGTATTCCCAACCTCTACACCTAACCCGAACTCTATTTCTTGGGGATAGTTGTCTTGGGGGGTAATTGTCCTGATACGTTTTGTAGCTGATCAGAAGGATACACTAACTATAATTAGGATAAATTGAGACATTGGGGTTTTATTTCATAAGAAAGCTACCAAAATATACTCAGTAAAGGTTGACTCACCTTGAGTGAGAACTGATAGATCGGGTTGATCTTGTTCAAGTCATTGAGGATGAAGTACAGGAGAGATGCCCTAGCAGCAGCAGGACGATAGAGTTCCCTAGCCTCATTGATCTTGACCTCGGTGATCTTTGCCTCTTCCACTTTGACCGAGATCTCAGCGGCTGTTCTCTTAGTAGTCTCCAGGTTCTCTACCAGGGCAGTGTCGCCCAGGAAGTTGCCTTCAGCAGAAGACAAGCGGGAGAGCAGGTTGTCTTCCAGCTCCTTCAGGATGATCTTGAAGTCGTTCTGTTGCTTCGTCAAGTCAGACTGCACACAAAGGACAAAATAGGAATATATGAATCATGATTGAGTCAATATTTCATCTGATATATCATCATTATTTCACAAATGATGGACTAATATTTAAAAAAAAAGACATGTGAACTTGGCATTTGGTCAGAGTGAGACGCATTTTTAAATTCATGTCTAGCAAATGATGGGGATTGGTTTGTAAAAGCCGCATATTTCATGGGGCTTAATTTGTTTAATTTTGCAAGTCAACCCATGCAAGATTTCCACTTCCTTACTATAAGGTTACTTATAGTAATGAAAAGATCACAAAAATCATGAAATTTTCTGCTGGCCAATATTCCCAATAAGTCCAAAACTGAGCTTCAGGCTTTTACAGTACTCTGCCAATATTAGAAATTTTCTCTCTTCTTCAATACAAAATTTTCCATCCATAAAATCATTTATATCTTGTCTGCACACATTTTTTTTGTTTTTTTTCAATTAAATTCTCCTATTCATAGCATCAGCTGTTCCACCCACCTTGAGTTTCTCCAGATCAGGTCTCTCCTGAGCCACCACATTGGCCAGGAGCTGATCCTCTAGACCATCCCTGGTCACAGTGAAGTTGATGAGGGTAGTCTGTGCCTGCATCTCTGGTTTGTAATGTGGGTTAGCCAGCTTGGTCTGTAGGATCAGACGGAACTCAGGGTTGTACTCCACTTCCTTGTCACCAATCTTGATATACCTGGGGTAAAGAAACATTGCTCGTCATTAAAACCATGCTTTTGATACTCAGGCAGTGTGGACACTCTCAAGGGAGTAGATGAGCCAGTTGGAAGATTATCCTTTTAACCCACTGACTACTTAATTCTCTTATTCCCATAGGTTTAATACAGAAAGCACTGATTTGCTATTGCCTCGAATCGTTGAAGAAAACAGTTACTTGCATGCTATATTTAGTATTATCTAATTTCCTCTCTGCTCATGAATGTATATAATATCTCACTTATTCATTTTGTCTTCTTTCTGTCCTTAATTGTTAACTTCCAATGCTAGTAATAGGAATCTAAAATGTGTAAAGTTTGTAAACACATGTACACAAAACAAAACTTCATATGCAGTTAAAAATGCGAAAACAAATCCAAACAAATTATCTTGCCATTCTTGTGGAACTAGGATCGACTAGCACTAGTTCCCTTCAACATCTTCACATTCTCTCCTCTTATGATTCAAAACCATCACACTCATTAACATTACAAATTAGTATACTGGAAGTCAAATATTCATTTACATGTATATTGAATAAGCTAAAAGAAGTTAAAACTTCTTTAAAAAGAAGTTAAAACTTCTTATAAAGACGAAATAATGTCAGTGCGTGACTGAGGTATTTCTCAGATTGTTACTAACCTTCCTTTCTTGATGGTATTCCTACCAAGCACCGGATCCAGCACAGGATCAATGGATTCCTCCATGTTCTCAATCAGCACAGTATCCCCAGACGAGATAGCGTTCTCAATCGTATCCAGGTAGCCACGCTGTCCAATACGGATCACCCGCAGTTCATCACCGTACTTCTGCTTGATCCACTTGATACCCTGGAGCTGTGGGTCGATCATGAGCGGCCAACGCTGGCAGTTGGACAGGATGGTGGCGTTCTCTGTGGACATGCGGTCACTGGGTAGACCTTCGTTGTTCCAGACGGCAATGTCGGCATCATCTGTGAGCATGCTCAGGACGTCGAGGCCCTCGGTGATGGGAATAGGGTCCTGGTTAGGTTAACAAATGTCAGCGATTACTAATGTTTGCGACTCTGTACATTGTCAGTTATTTCAAAATCAAAGCTTAAATCAATACCCAAAACTGCTAATTGAAAAGAAATTTTGAGTATAAACATTTCAAGAATTCAGGAAATTTTCTGCAAAATGGCATCTCTGAAGGCTTGATTGCTTGAAATGTACACGAAAAATATTGTGGAGAGTGTAATTGAGATTTTTTTTTTTTTTTAAACTCGAAACGGAACAATGGTCGACCTTAGGCAATCACATAAATGATACCAAGTAGCTTGGGGGGGGGGGGGGAGGGTTCCAATGGGTTTTGCATTGAGCCAGGTGCGTGTATGCTACGCGTATGTACGTTTTCCTTTGTTACGCATACTGGAAGCCACCCAGTTAGCTATAATTTGGATAAAAAATAGCACCCCAACCAAATGCGTCTATAGATTTTGATTAACTCAAAATAAACCCTTACGTTACCTTCTGTGATTTGAGGAATGGAAGCCACATGCGTTCTTGAAGGTCTATACGATAGTTCTTGGTGAAGCAACCAATGTAAGATACAAAGGCAGTAATCAGAAGAACATCACCAGCTGAAAAGATAAAAAAAAAAAAACAACAACAAAAGAAATTAGTAAAACATTGCTCAAGTTTATAAACCTGATTGTCTGTTTGGACTTCACTTTACTTCAAATTATGTCCCTACACCTCAGCTTAAGCATAACATGTTTAGAAGGAACTCCATTTACTGGGAAGCAATTATGGCCATGTAAAGTTTAAACTGGTATAAAGTTGATGAAACTACAAATTAATTTGCATCCTACCCAGTATTTAATGTACACCTTGAAGGAAAATGCCAAATAAAGATCAAAGCCTTAAATCATCGAAGATTGCTCTTATCTATAGGTTATTTTTTGTTATTATATTTTGTGTATTTGTTGTTTTTAGATATGAGACTTTCAAAGAAACCAACTTACGTAGGGTCTTCTCCTGGATCTTGAAGTTAGCTACAGCTTCACCCCATCGGACATTCTCAGAGGCTAGACCTCCCACCAGTCTGTTGGCCAGGGTGATAGTACGAGAGGTGCTCTCCGCTTCCTGCTGGCATTTGAGCTTGTCTGAGGTAGCCTTCTCAAATGAAGCAGTCAATTCCGCAAGGTTAGCATCCAGTTCCTATTAATGAAAGAAAACAAAATTATTGTGACTGATTCATTTCATCAGATTGTTAACTCTTTGCCTGCCAAATTCGACTACAGTCACAATTGTACTTATTAACTATACAATCGTAATAATTCATTTTCTCTGTAATGGCTGGGCTAAAAGATCTTAAAATCACTGACAATGCTAGAATCAGGTCTGCGGCATAATTTCTTATAGTTCATACTTAGTAAATATTGTTATATTATTTTTAACAATTAAAGAGAAAAGTCTTCTTTTTTATGCTTAAAATTAATGTGGCCTGCAAAGAGTTAAATATATCAAAGGATTGTGTGCAGGTTCTTGGGTTTGTTTTCCAAGGTAAGGTAAGGTACTTAATATCACTGTAATGAACATACTATGAGTTTATTGTATAATATACCAATAATCACTCATTATACTATTATTTAAAATGTAGCTGTCTTTACTTTGTAACGTATCTTAATCCTTAAGTGAATATGATGAGATACAGTAATCAAATTAAATTCAATTCAATTCATTTTATTAAATCATTTAAAAGCAAAACATACATATCATCAATGAATAACAAAATCGTAAATAAAGCTTAAATGGTTTATAGGTGCCCCAATTATTTTGATACAACTTAATTAACTAACAACATTTTTGCATTGAAAAAAACATACTTATGATCCGAGGCAATTTTAGCTTTGAGTCAATGTTGTTTCATTGTTATTGAATGTTTGTAGGTAAGGTTTTACCAATAATGAAATTCTTAATCATATTCATTTAGTTTAAAGGAAAAAAGGAATTATTTATAATCCTGGGTCATCACAATGAGGTACTTACAGCAATCTTAGCTTTGATAAGAGCCAGTTTGTCCTGAGCAGCCTTCAATTCATCGTTGGCCTTCTGTAGGGCAATCCTCTTAGGCTCGACATCACAGTAGACATTGTAGAACTTGACAATGTTAACAACCCAGGAACACAACCCACCAGCAGCCAAAGACTTTTGTTTGATGAAATCTGGCTCAAATTCTGGATCGTTGAGATACTCCTTGATGGCTTTCTGGCAGTTCTCATGGATATTCTCCTTGTCGTAATTGATTAAAGCATCTAAGAAAGCATCAACCTGGGCAGCAAAAGAATATCAGATTGGATTAAACACTCAGGAAAGATTGAGCTCAAAGTAATTTGCGATTAACCCATTTAAAAAGTTCAAATTCATTAATTTTAACTAAATATTTAAAAAAAAAGTTTTCAAACAATAAAAATGAAAGACCATTACAAATACAAGCATGAACAGAAAACAGTGTGCATCGAAGAAGAAAAAATATTAAGGTGAGAGTGAGATAAAACCCCCTAATACGAGAGCTCCTCTCAAATTATTTGAATTAAGAATTTATTTGATTAGGGCACACTATTTGCACTCAATTTCAGGAAGATGTTCATTAAAATGGATAACAGTTTGAAGGATCGACACTTACAAAATGTTATTGTTTTGTATTTTGGGATTATTCTATTACAGACCTAATGTTATACACAGATAATGAAATAATTCATCATTAATAGATTATCAAACAAGGGGGTTTGTAAGAAAGATATTCAATATAAATTGAAGAATGCAAAAGAGAACAAGAGCAACATTTGGAATTCATGGAACATCTGTATTGTTCTATAAAACCAGATGATAATTTATCATTAAACAAAAGGATGAAAAAGGGAAATAGAAGTGAAACAATCTGAAAAAACTATAAGTAAACTAGAAGAGAGAAACTAAAAGAGAAGAGGGGTCTCATCTCACCTTGTTCATAACAACTTTGGCTGCTTTCCAGCTTCGATCCTTGGGAATCTTGCCGTTTGGTGCAAGAAGGACCATAACACCAGCCGTCACCTTCAGCACAGCAGCAGGTGGGGAACCAAAGGACTTCAACTCGGTCAAATTTGTCTGTCAAGGTAGTCATAAAAAGACACAAATAGAAATGGAAATTCTGCAGAGATATAAATGAAATGGGATATTTTGAAATTACAAGGAAGTGAATACGTTAGATCCTAATAAGCATATTATATTTGATGCTTCATCAAAGATAAATCTCTTAGATATACTCAGTCACATATCCGGATCTCTCATTTCAAGCTTATTCCTTAGAAGAAAGGTCCTTTTTTTCTCTTTTATAGCATAAAATAATAAAGAGGCCTCTTTGCCACTTTTTACTAAAATTATTTATGATCAGAATAAGACCAACAATACATGTAGAAATTTCTCTAAGAAAATCCTGATCATAGAGACTATCTTTGTCATTTTCCACCTGTACACACCTTCTTTTTTTTCTTGAACAAATTCGACCACACCTTATGGAGAATATTTGGGGGCTTGATCGTTTCATAGCAACCTTGGGGGGCGTTTCATTAAAGGACTAGTCAAACGTTTTATCCAAAAAGTCCTGCTTTATCAGACGGTTACCGTAGTAGCAATGCTTCTCAGCCAATCAAAATCAAGTAAAGATATCAGATCTTACAACTTGTCAGACAAGAAATGTTGATGAAATACTCTCCTTGATTGAGTTTAACCCAACTAAAATTGAGTTAACCAAACTCTGTAATAGGGGGCTTTGATTAAAAGAGCACTGTATTTCCAGAAATTTTTTTACAATACCTTATTGAGGGTAGTTGCTGCTTCCATGTTTGGCGTACAACAAGAGGGGGATAGAGCAACGTCCTTCCCAGGCGCTGCTCAGCGGAGAAAAGGGGCAAAACAAATATCTGGCCATCTTTGTTTCGGACAATAAATTTGCAGCATTGGAGTAAGGATCGGTTAAGGGGTATTCTTATTGAGTATATAGCAAACGTTCAAAAGCATTGAGGGCTTCTTGATTAGCTTAAGGTTGTATTTCTTGAACAAGTTTTACAATACCTTATTGAGGGTGTTAAGGGCTTCTTGAGCAGCCTGGAGAGCTGGCTCAGCCTTGGCCAGATCCTCAGTACAATCCTTGGCCTTCTTGGACACCTCCTCATTGATAACGGCCACTTTCTTCTCCTCGTCATCAGCAATAGCCTTTTCCTTGGAGACCTTCTCAGTCTCTACACCAACCACCTGGATGAGTTTATCTGCGTCCTCGTTCTTCTGGGCTAGCTCAACCTCCTGGGAGGCTAGCTTGGCTTTCAGGTCATCCACCTGGAGAGAGAGAGAGAGAGAGAGAGAGAGAGAGAGTTAATGGAAATGCAATGTTTACATATCAATTATCATTGAAGATAACATTTTTTTCACAAATTCATGAACACATTACAACTTTATTGTGGGCTAACTTTAACCTGGGTTATAATTATCCACCTTTTCCATAGACTTTATTATTAAACAGCTGACAATCTTTGTCCATGGTTTCAAATTGAAATAAACCATGGACACAGATCTATGGAAAACAGTTGACAATGCTAGCCCAGAATAAAGTTGCCCTGAGTTTGTGAATTTGTGCCTTTACAGATGTTTACAAGTTGAAAATTCCTCCTGCTATTCATTTCCTCTGGTTTAAAAAACAGGCTGGTTCGCAAACCACGAGTCTCGCTTGATTTCGCTATCAATAAAACACGCAATATGACCTTTTGACCCCAAGATGGCGTTTGATGTAACCTTTGTAGGTATCATATATGTGACAATATCTAATAAACATTTGCAAAAATAAAGAAATCAGGACAAGTTTAAGAAAAGTCAACCTTCAAGTTGATCTTTTGACCCCTATATGACCTTTGATCTCATCATCCTCATCAACACATATGTGGTATTACCCAAGAATCATTTGTACCAACTGTGAACACAACTGATGGAGAAATAAAAATAAAAAACTAACAAGTTGGGTACAATATCAGAACTTAGATCATATCACATGCAGAGCTACATCTAGACAAGTGATAATAAAATATACCCAAAATCTCACTTTAAAAAAGATAACTAAATAAAAAAAAATAATAATAAAAAAAGAAAAAATAAGAAGAGAGCTACACATGTACATACCTGTTGTGCAGTGCTCTGCAGTTTAGTGAGACCATTTTCCAGACGTTCCATCTTGGCAGTAAGCTCTTTAGCCTTCATGGCCAGGAGAGACTCATAAAGCTTGATTTGTTCCAGGAAACTCTTGGGTGTAGTGTAGTTATAACGTCTTTCATTGGACAGGTATTGCTTGCTACTCTCGTTCACACTCACATGGACGTAAGACATGAATTCAGCAATGGAGTTTTTAATATCGCCCTGTGGATATACAAAATGATGATGATACTAATATTAGAGAAAACTTAAGCCACTCAGGGACCCCTTTAGAAGAGGTTTGGGATTGATTGCATATTCAAAAGGACCATTTTAATCTTTTACTGCTCAGTCTTTAGAAAAGAAAGCACATGTAGCAATGACATTGATTGGCCATCTTCTTACATTAACATTAGAGAAATACAAAGCTAATCTGTTCTTCTCATAAATTTCAATGTTAATTTGTTTTTCCTTCCCATAATTAATTTCACCTTATAATCGGTGCTAAAAAATACTAAAATAAAGATCCTAAAAGTGGGTTGTTTTTGATAAGTGATTATCTCAATAAGGCTGCCACATGGTGTTACAGTATATGTACAATTGTGAGGAGCCATCATTGACAAAATATTGATATCTCATGTGAAATAAGTATGATTAATTTTAAAGGGATAAATCTCTAGTGGAGAACACAGATAAACTTAAGCAAAGGTCAAGCCAACTCCATGGAGAGCTTCAACACGACACATTTTCTTTTGTACGGCTGTGTTCAGAAAGCACATTAGAAAGGAAAATGCCACATATTGATGCGTACTGAAATAGGACACTCTGCAAATCCGCTTTGGTTTGCCTGCATATGCCACTCAGTGAAATACCCCCTTTAGAAAATGAGTCTGTGGTATATGAGAGACACTAACCTTGAGTAGTTCAATTTCATCCAAGAACCTCTTACTGACAGACACCAAGGCTTCCTGTGGCCATTCATGGAACCAATCAATCGATGTGCAGTTGACAACAGCTGGGAACTTACGGCTTCTCACTCTCAGGGTGGTACCCACAGGGGAGAAACACAGCACAGTCTGAAGGAAAGGAATAAGATCAATTTATAACATATGTTTATTGAAAATAAAATCTTCCCAAAAAGATATAAATGACATATGAATTAATTATCATACCATAGAACACGATAGGCAGTGTGATATTGATGGGAAGGTTTTTGTTTAGTGAATTAGCAAAGATTTCACAATTTATGGGTGTTATATTATAATCATCAACATTTTCATCATTCTCATCATTACCATCACTACCACCATTATCAACATCATCCTCATCGTCACAGTCATCATTATTGACTTCATCATCGTTTTTATCATCACCATTACATTTGCCATCGTCATCAACGTTGTCATCACCATCATCATTTTTACCACTGCCATCATCATGATCTTCATCATCACCACTGTCATTATCATTATCACCATACTTATCGTTCTTCACGTCAATGCCAAAATCAACATCACCATCATCATCATCCTCTTTACCATTGCCATCATCATTACCATCATCACCACTGACGTTATCATTATCAAAATACTCATTGTTCATCACATCAATGCCACCAACATCATCATCATTAATTCCGTTGAAATGGCTTCCCTCCATGCTTCTCACCTTTAGCTGTCTCCTCAGCCTATCAATAAAGAATTTCCAGCAGTTTTCTCTGGTGTCTTGGAGACCCTGACCTTTGACCTCATTCCTTACACCTCCTATGATATTCTCGACCTCATCATCTGCAAAGAGATCTGGGATTTCTCCGGAAGCTAGAAGATCGTTGATCAGGACCAAGAACTTCTCGTCAGAGACCTGAGCATCGGTCATCAGGAACACGGTTCCAATATTTTTAAGACCAGCTTTCATACAAACTGCAGCAAGATCGAGCTGTGGACGTTTTAAAAAGCAAAGAACATAATATAGATTAAGACAAAACAACAAGCAAAGAAAAAGCACAGCATTCATTCTATTCTAGTAATTAAAAGCCATTTGTTCTTATTAAAGAGCAAGAAAACAAAAATCTCTATTGAGAGCCAGAACAGCCTTCAATCTGTTGAAATATACAAGTAACACCCTTCTGGATATCAGAATAGAAAGCATGCAGATGATACTTATCAATAGTACGATATCAGGATGCACATTATTTACTTCAAATGGCTGGCAGAGCCATTATTCGCTGTTATTTTTGCGCGATTAATTTTTCGTGCTGAGCGGCCTCAAAGAATGTTCACAGGTTCTTGAATTCGCACTGCATGTTCGTAAGCACACAATTGATCGCACCCAATACATGCATAAACTAGATGAATCTTCGACCGCGCACGGTCAGAAGGCATGCCTCCGTATTGCCACATCGGAAAAAAAAGGCATGCGCATGTTGAGTATTTTACATCCATTTATACCATGACATCTTTGAGATATTGACCCCAAATCTATTAAAGTTGTATCATCAGAATTATTTCCAACTCAGGAAGGATGGCATGTAATAAAAACGATTAACATGTTTGAAGTTGATCTGTCAGTGGTTCTTCAGCTATCATGAAAATGAGTCATTTACATAAATGACCTCTGTGACCTGTGATCACATAACCCCAAAATTCAATCAGTTCATTGTCCGCCCCATGTATAAACATGACCCAAGTTTCAAGTTGATCGATCAAATGGATTATAAATTGCAAGAACAAGCCATTTTCACATGTACAATGACATCTGTGACCTTTGACATTTGACCTCATAACCTCAAAATCTACTTCTTCATTATCCCTCCATATGCACACATGACCAAAAGTTTGAAGTTGATCTGTCAAACGGTTCATAAGTTATGGCAAGAACAAGCCATTTCATGCATACAATGGCCTCGGTGACCTTTGACCTCATGATCCCCACATTTAATCAGTTCATTGCTTCCCCATAGCACATATTACCCAAGTTTGAAGATGATCCGTTACACAGTTCTTAAGTTATCACGAGAACAAACTATTTTTATGTATACAATGACCTCTGTGACCTTTGACCTTTGACCCCAAAATTTAATCAGTTCATTGCCCCTCCCATATGCACACATTACTCAGTTTGAAGTTGACCCGTCACACAGTTCTTAAGTTATTGCGAGAACGAACCATTTTCATGTATACAATGACATCTGTGACCTTTGACCTTTGACCTCATGACCCTAAAAATCTAATCAGTTCATTGCCCCTCCCATAGGCACACATTACCAAGTTTGAAGTTGACCCGTCAAACGGTCTTTAAGTTATGGCGAGAACGAGCCATTTTCATGCATACAATGACCTCTGTGACCTTTGACCTTTGACCTAATGACCCCAAAGTCTAATCAGATCATGTCCCTACCAATGCATACATGATCCAAGTTTGAAAGTGATCCGTCAAATGGTTCTTAAGTTATCGCGAAAGAAAAACGAAAACGGGACGGACGTACGGACGGACGGACAACCCGAAAACATAATGCCTCCGGCACCACCTTCGGTGGCGGAGGCATAAAAAGCGAGGTCATACATTCGCGGGTTTTTAAATTCGCGCCTGCCGATCTTCGCGCGAAATCCGCGAAAATTAATGTACCGCGAATATTTCCACGATTAAGGTATTCAATCCTCATGGTTCGGTTGGATAGAGTTTTTTTAAAGAGTTTTGCTTAATTTCAAGTGGCCCAACAGTTTAACATGACAATTAGTCCAGAGCAACTGCAGAATCCAGTCCAGGATACTACAAGGTATCAATATTAATATTGATAGTATTCATCTCATTTCTGCCCTCAGTCCTCTTACTTACCTTGAGATCAGGGATACCGTAGCCTTTACGCAGGGTGATCTGGAAGACTTCTAAACTACTGATGTATGATGCTAGACGGGCTAGAGACTGTTTACCGCTGCCACCAACACCAACCAAAAGGGCGTTGCCACGAGGGGATTCCAGGATGCGGTTGATACGACATCTACAACAAATAAAAACAAAAATTTTATAATCAAAAGGGATACAGATGATGATTTACTACTCTGATCAGACGGTAAAAGTGAAATCACGTTATGACATGTCATCCCTCTGTATTTCCAAAGATTTTTAAAACTTACTACCCCAAATTTTTGATTGAATGTGTCAAATTTAGACCAAAGTGTTGCTAAAGGGCATCGGTGAAGAAGTAAGACATCAAATATTGCTCAGGTGTTTTAAATGCACAGGTAAAAAAAAAATAAATTCTTACTGGTTTTTATGTCAAACTCTTTCATGGGAAACAAAACGATTGCATTTAAAGACAAGCTTTTCTTAACAGGTGGTTTCCATACCAGTGCCCTGTAACATAGAAAATTATTCAATTGCAAATTGATAGTAACCATCAGGATCTTTCTTGCATGAACTTCAAATACAATAGTTACAAGGACTTGTTGAAAAGCAGTCTTTCTGGCTGATGTGAGTTTGCCGTGAATAAATAAATTCAATCAATCAATCTTTAAACCAATCAGAATGGTTGTTTCAAATTTGTAATTGATCTTAATTGTTACGTTTAAAAGAGACTGGTCTAAGACCAAGATACTTACATATGTTGCATGGCATCTTCAAAGAGCACCAGGTTCATGACAGCATTGATTTCATTGTAGGTGTCTAAGGCTTCGACAAGGATCTTGTTCAGCTCTGGCCATGACTGGACTGACATGTACTTTGGCTCACCAATACCAGTAGCAAAGTGGCAATGGATGTTGGGTTTAGCCTTCATTGCTTCTTCATCAACATCCTGAAGGAAATACAAGATCAAGGTTATTTTTCTTGCCTTTTATTTTGATTCAATTTAAAAATGTAAAAGGTATTAGCCATATTTTATGCAGTCAACCTGACCTTAGTATAATTTGGTGGTGCGGAGTAGCTTCACCTTAGAATTGAGTTTACTTATGAAGGTTCAAAAATCAATAGAATATAAATAGAACATGACATGAAAATACCTTTGACTTATGCAATTATTTGACTTACGCGAGTTCAACTTAGGCAAAGTTGACTGAAATTGTTGAAGTTAATTTATATATTAGCTACTCTTTGTTCATTCTCAACCTGTTTTGAATTTTGAATTGTTTGAATATACAGCTAGTTGATAATCTAAAGAAATGTACTCCATAACTTTTTTTTATTGAACAAAATGGAAACTGTCTGAATCGGCTTTCACATCATATGCAACTACTTTTTTCAAGAGTCTAATGTTCCCACTCACCTCAAAGAACTTCTTGGCATACTCAAAGACCAACTTCTCAAAGGATTCAATGTCCTGATCGTTGACCATCTTGTCTCCGTACACTCTCTGGCATTCGTGCATCCATAGCCGAGCAAAGTCAATGGGTGCCTTCAGCAATTCATTTCCAGAGTACAAGAGTCCCTACAAGGCCAAGAAAGGAATTTGTAGATTATGAATTTGTTAAGAGTCATGTGTTAGAGGGAAGGACGGAGGAGAGCATTTTTTTTCATAAGAGTACAATAATTCTTGAATATAGAAAAACATAACACTGTAAAATTCATAACCAACTCTAACTGGGTTCTCATTCTATTGCAAGAACAACTTTTTCTGAGTTTCCCTCATGGACTTCCTCCAAATTCTGGGCTAACTGTTTCAACCTATTTCCATCAATATCACCCCTATTTTGATGGCTAGCATCAATGAATTTGCCAACCAAGAAACAGACTGAGAACTTTTATCAAATTTCCTGACTTCTCCCTGATTTCAGGCATTTATTTCAATTCCCTGACTGGAAGAAATGAAGCTCATTTTTTCAGGTTTTCTCAGATTTCCAGGGGGTGTTTCACAAAGAGTTAAGTAGACCTAAAGTCGCACTGAACATCTATGCGCATCTTGTTTTAAAACGCGCAATTTAATTGATAAACTTCTAAATGGCTCACATCCCATAAGATGGTCAGTCCAATGAGGTGATGCGTAATATAACACACGAATCTAACAATATGAGTGTGATTTTGAAGTCTATTTAACTTTTATGAAACATCCCCCCCCCCCAGGTCAAGAGGAAACCCTGTCTGAAGACTCACCTGGAAGACATTAGAGAGATCCCTGAGGTTGAAGACGTAATGGAACTTGATGGCAGTGGGTAGGAAAGACTGAGCCACTTTCTTGTGAAGGTCCAGGGTTGCTGATACAACGGTTGTGGATAGCTTCTGAAGTGCATTGGAGACGGAGATGTTGGCCAGATGCTGGCTCAAGATGCTGTTGTAGATGGTGAACAGGGCATCCTGGCCAGGGAAACTCAGGGCAAACACACAGAAGTGACGCTGCCAACATAAAAGAGAGAAATGAAGAGATAAGCCAAAAAGTTAAATGTGTGATCTGTAGTAATATTTGTATCAGGACAACTAGCCTTTCAACAATTATTGCCGACAACAACCATTCCCCTCTCAGAAATAAGGTAGGGGTCAGGAAAACAGTTAGGGCATGATTTTTGGCAAGGGGTAATTGTCCTAGAATCATTAAAAACCAGAAGGGTTTTAAGGGATATGTCACTAAACAAAAATCAGCCAAAGTTCATATACTTATTTATTTGTATTAAACGTAGGATTATAAGTTGGGATTTTTTAAAAGCAATTTTCATGTTTTCAGTAATATAATTATGTTTAAAATTGAAACGGAAATTTTCATGAGGACTGACTTGCAAAATTCTAATATACATTATACACTTAAAAGTCGCATGTGAATATACTACAAGAAGATCGTTATTTGTAACACAATTAACAAGATGAACATGCTGAGTTAAATGTCTTTTCACACCCAGGAAAGAAATCTTAATGTAGAGATGTAACAAATAAAATTAAAGTTACATTAAAGTGTGAATGTGCCCAATGTCTGAATGCCCCACTTCAATGCATATACTATGTTTGTGTTCATACCTGCAACCTGGAGTTAATGGTGAAACTACCAGACGTTGGGTTCATGCAGGACACATACTGGCACTTGTGGATCTCCTTGAGAGTAAGCTTATGACGATCATACCAATGCTTGTAGTCCATGTGCTGGCGGATCATGGTGTGGGGTTGTACTGTACCATAGGTATCAACCTGGGGGGGAAAAAAAATCATAAATTTAATCAAGGATTTGTGTTGCCTGCAGGAAATCTAACTGATTTTTGAAAGAAAGATACCTCAAATACTTTTTTGAATTGCTAATGATGTATGGTATGGGAAAACACATCAGGGCGTGGGGTTGTACTGTACCATAGGTATCAACCTGGGGGGGGGGGGGATCATAAAATTTATCAGGAACTGTGTTGACTTCTGACAATCTAACTGATTTTTGAAAGAGAGATACCTCAAATCCTACTTTACATTGCTTGTGATGTATGGGAAAACATGTAAATCCCAATTATTCTGAGTTTATTTAGACAAAAAAAATTACTCTCCTTAAAATGTGAAAAACACAAATTATGGAAAGCCGCAAGATGGATATGCCAACATTCTACAAGGTGTCATATTTCAGTATGTTTGAACTTGAAATTCTCAAACTCAGGGTTCCCACAGAAATTTGCAAACAGAATTCCATGACTTTTCCATGACTTTTCCATGACTAAATTGCTGCTTTCCATGACTTCCTTTCTGGCACGGTGTCCAAAATCAGACACGTTATGATGGCCTCCACCTCCCCTCATAGCCATCCCAGGGTTCCCACAGAAATTTGAAAACAGAATTCCATGACTTTTCCATAACTTTTCACAAATTTTCCAAATTCCCTGACTTTCCATGACCACAAATTTTTCCAGGATTTTCCATGACTGTGGGAACCCTGCAAACTATTGCAGCTTCTGAAGAGCAGGAGAGATGCGTTCACATTTAGATTAGTTCTTATTGAAATCTTTACAGCTGCAACAATACCATATTGAAGCTTGAATATGAATTAAGAAGAAACCCCCCCCCCAAAAAAAAACAAACAAACAAACAAACAAACAAACAAACAAACAAAAACAATCAAACAAAAAAACATTATGCCATACTGAAAATGGCTTCTAATTAGCTCTATTATTGCTACAACATTTAAGGATTCAGGCATACCTCAGGCATGTTCATGTCATCAATGAAGTAGATAAGTTTCTTGGTTCCTGGAGGGCCATAGTTCCTACCAGCCTTCTTCTCCAGAGGTTTCTCCAAAACACCTGGATAACATCAAAAAGAAACAGTATATGGCTCACAAAAAAAATATTAATTCTGAATCGGAAAACAATCCTGTCAAAGCTGTCCACTGAAACAGAAATACATCAACTTACTAGCATGGTGGTGTGACCATAATTCGCATGTGACCTTAGTTCAAGCACGTCGGATATCTCAATTATTAATTTATATCGTGAAAATCTGACAGCACCAACAGAAAGAGGGACCCAAAATTGCTTAAAAATCAAACTGTTGTCACAGTACGGTGTATTAAAATATAAAATCATTGACCAAACATCGGAAAATTGCGTGTCGGTTCCGTAAAAATCCAACCTTCCCTATAAGGGTCTGGAAATCATCATACTGATTTATTGTCATCAAAATTGTAATTAATCATTTATATCTTCCAATTCTCTAAAATTTGACTTACATTTACTGTAATTCCTTTTCTTTAGACTGATGGAATTTCTTGATATATCTTTGTCAAACGCTCGTGCGTGAAATTAGGTCTCTCTGTTTTTTTTAACTTTTTCAGCAGAATGCGTGATCGTTCGATCGACACAGAATTTTGAAATCGCGGTATCCTCGAAACCCTTTGACCTAGTTCACTTCTTCGTTTGGCGATTCGGAGTTTAGAACTTTGCCATTCATTTGGTATTTACAGTTTTCTATGATTTTGTGTAATATATGAACATTTGTTGATTGAATGTGGCAATTTTCATTATTTTATAAATTTGCACAAACTATATGCATATCACCCCATCATACAATAATAACTAAATCCTCTTCCTTTAATTGTTGTCTACGGAAACCAGATGGTTCCTAGGTTGAGTTTATTTGAATGAGAATTCTGCGGGCACAAGGTTGATAAAAAGAAACAACTCGGAGACTGTGTCTTGTGTATGCCTAAAAACCAACCAAAAGATTTTAGAAATTATAAAAATTATGTTGTCATGATATTAGTTTTATATTTTCATTTAAAGAGAAACTGACATTTGTCGACTTCTTTTGTAGGTGGTTGGCTGCTTGGTAGTTGATTTTAAGCTTTTCATTCATAGTTGTATGATGGGCAGTATCTGAAAGGGTGCAAACACAATTATTATGCACCTAGCATGGTTACATTATATTATATGGTACACACATAATCTTAGCATTTCATTAATCAACAGACATTAAGCTAGGTTTAACTTCAACACATTTTAATAATAATAATAAGGGTCAAAGGGTTTAAGACAAGGGTACTTACGCTGCAACATTTCTGATGTGGTGTAGTAGTTGAAGGGTACGTTTGCAACCATGTTGTCTTCACCGAGGTTGGCCAGTTTGTCACCAACCAAAACACTCTTACCGAGACCTGCGTTACCGACCAACATGACGGGACGTCCTCTCTCCATCAACAGATCCATGAAAAAACGCACCCTGGTTGTCTCGTTGGTATGTACCAGAACAGCCTGGTTAAGGGTTAAAGGTCAAGAAGCAAGTGTAAGGAAAAGGATCATATACTGTATAAGTGGTTATTTTCGCGGTGACTTTATTTTCGCGAATATCGCGAGTCAGTCATCGCGAAAATTTCCACTTCAATACAAGGCTATTTAAGGTAATGAAATCATCACCAAAATCGTGAAATTTTGCTCCCGCGAAATTTCCCAACTGGTCAAAAATCACGAAAATATCTATACGCTGAAATATTGGCTTATACAGTAGAAGAAAGCATGACACCAGCATTATTGTAAAGTTGTGATTTTAAAAATCATCACCTGAAATACATTATCGATTTGAAGCAATTCATTTGCACTTCTGATTAATTTTGATTAGGGCTCCGTAACATTATGGTTTGCGATCAAACACAAAATGGCAATGGCTAATCAAGGTCATCGTGACATGCAATTTTTTATCAAAAGACTAACTAATTAGGATTGTTCTTTCAATTTTGAAATTGATCGCAAACCTTTGTGTTCATGGGGAACGGGACAAATTTTCATCTTGTTATCTTTCTACCTTAGTATGAATATTGATTGAGATTTGATCTTATGACACATGAGTTTTTATAGATGATTTTGACTGAAAAATATAATTAATACTGATTAAAGGCAATGTTGCAAATGATTGAGGTCCTATAGCACTAGTTGTATACAGTTTGATAGGCAAGCTAAATATCATTCATCTTTTCTTCGGTTTTGTCGAAGTAAAACTTGCATAATAAAAGTACACAAGCAAATAATTGTGTAAAAAAGGGATACTAAATAATCATTAATGAAACCCAATTGTTTAAATAATTTGTCCAGAAATACTTTACATACATTCTGCAAACTACCATTCATCACCGATAGTATGAAAAAGATGTGCATATATAAAGAGGGAAGGGGAACCAAGACTAACTTTCTAGTAATCTTACAGTGAAACAACAGTAAACAAACATTTGCTAACTAGTCTTCAATAATTTCCATTCCTATCTGATATTTTTTTGGTGTGTTTATTATATAATGTGCAGTATGACACAGTAACAAAATATAGTATAAATCTGTAAAAAGTCAAGTAAATCATACAGAAACTGAAAAGAACATAAAGTTTAAACATTATTCACAGGGGGACATTTATATCAAGTACTGAAGAAGATGTATGCATACGAACTATGAAAAGAAATTTCAATGAGAAAATAAAAATTAGTGAATCGTGTACACTGTTGTATCACTATTACTTGTCCACAAAAAATAAATTCCTAAAATGTGTTTGTAGATGCTTATACTATTGCATTGAAACTGGTGTTGACAGGAGTTCTGTTGAGAACAAAATATATACTACACATCAAATACTTAATTTGTAAAATTATGCATTCTACAGTCTATATATATATATGAAATTAGTGTGTTTGTGTATAATAGTATGGGGGTTATATTTCTTGGTGTAGACCGAGTGAGCACTATATTGTACAATATACATTACTTTGATACTTGTAAATTTTTGAGCTCCTTTTTTCTATATCAACCAATTTTTAACAGGAGAAATGCATGTATAAGATGAAAAGGGATTAGAATACAAAATGTTCAGATCAAATATCTGAAAAATGTTCATGTAATGTAAAACTTTGTAATATCTTAAGCTCAAGTTACATCTGTCAGATGCAAGTTGAAAATATATAAAACTAGAATCTTAAGTGATTTAATACAAGTAAAAACAACTCATTTGTTTATGTTTGGTTCACATTAATACTATCAAAACATACAAGAAGTGACTGAATACAACGTTACAGCTGATTTCAACTGATCAAGTGCAGTTGTACACAATTTGAATAGAGATGAGCTCACTTGATTAAAATCAATTGTGACACTGAACTCAATCAGTACTCTAATGAATATTTTTTCTTTTATTTCATTAATTTATACATTAGACATGACTTTTTCTAACCTATTATGCTTCACAATAGTAAACTAAATTGATGATGCATTAGTACAGTCTGTTATTGGTCTTATGATAGATTATGTTCTTGATTTTTGTATTTAGTAGCTCAAACAGATTAATGTAATATGCAGTATATAAGTTGAATATTAATAATAATAATACTAATCATTTATATAGCGCCTTTTCTTTAAAAAGATACAAAGCGCTCTTAATACATAAACATAAAACAATGAATACAATTAACAATGGAACATATATAATAATCATACAATGCAAAGACAAAAGAAATAGTAACCATCATTCGTTTGGCAAAATGTTGGTAAGCGGGCATTAACGGAAAAGGTGGGTTTTGAGGTGTTTTTTGAAAGTGTCGAGAGACTCTGCATTTTTTACTAAGTTAGGTAGATTATTCCAAGCTTTTGGAGCTGTGGCTATGAATGCCCGCTTACCAGCATTTGTCCGACATCTTGGGATATTATTTCTATTATCATTACTTGGGAAAGAATGATTTAAGCCACAGTAACTAAGTTAACATATTTGTCCATTACATTCCAATGGTTGAGATGCCTTATTTATACTGAACTGTAATGTTTTTTATTTGCTGAATAAGTAAGTAAGTAAGTAAGTAAGTAGGTAAGTAAGTAAGTAAGTAACTAAGTATGTAAGTAAGTAAGAAGGTAAGTCAGTCAGCAAGTCAGTAAGTAAGTAAGTAAGTAAGTCAGTTAGCAAGTCAGTTAGCAAGTCAGTAAGTAAGTCATTAATTAATTAAATAAATAAATAAATATATAAATAAATAAATAAATAAATAAATAAATAAATAAATAAATAAATAAATAATTATCACTACCTACCTGCATGGGAATTTCTGGATCAAGCTCAAAGACGGGAACCCTCTCACTCCATGGAAGGAACTTCTTAGATTCTTGATCAATGTAGTAATCAAAGACAGTACCCTGGTTGGGGAACTTGATGGTCTTGAATTCAGTCACCCACCATTTACTGAACTCTACACGATAGTCCACAAGCTGTGTAGGTGCAAGTTGAAATGAAAATTGTATAACAAAATAGCAAGAAATCCATCTCAAGGGCTTATATTTCTTGTTAAAAAAAACATGTTAAACCAGAAACTTAAATGAATTGTCAAGAATTTTGTGGCATGAAACTTAAAGGGGAAGTTCACCCTGGAATTTTATTGGTCTTAAAAAATGCAGAAAAGGAAAAGAAAAATATGAGTGAATGTTTGGGAAAAATCGACCAAAATATAATGAAGTTATGAATATTCAAAGTTTTGATTCTGTGACGTCACATGCGAGCAGATCTCCTATGTGTTAGGTAGTGTAAATTCCATAAAATGTCATTTTTTTCAGAAGAAAATAATTATGTCACCTGTGCGGTCGATATACCATCAAACATATGTGCATATACCTGACTATATCAAATTGACCCATTCCTTTATCAAAAACCATGACAAAAAGACAAATTTATGGAATTTACATACACAACCAATGGGAGAGCTGCTCGCACGAGACGTCACAGAATCAAAACTTTACATATTCATAACTTCGCTATTTTTTGGTTGATTTTCTTCAAACTTTCACTAATATTTTTCTAATATTTTTCTTCATTTTTTTAAGACCAATAAAATTCCAGGGTGAACTTCCCCTTTAAGCGAATTTCGACCCCTCACAAATTTTGTGAAAGTTTCTGGTTTTCAAAAACGCAACTGAAATGGCGTGAATATTCATATCATGATTGACAGTCTCATAAAGAACGTTCCTGTAACAACACAATCAGGGTACATTGTAATAAATTTAACAGATTACTAATGTAAGAAAACATAATCATTTAGATGATATATAAAACACAAATGCACAATTCATGGGTAGATAGATATGCAGCTATACACTGTCATCTTCTTAACCACTGTAAATACTACCACAGTTTATACTTTCAGAAAATATCATAACTACCACTATTACTACTCTACTTCCACTGATATTTTCCCCATCTGCTGCTGCTAGCTCTGCTTACAATACTCCATTTCCCATATAATTGTTATAATTTTTTAGTCCTACCCACCTGATCTTGGAACATGGAACCTCCGAAGGCCCAGATGCTGGCAAAGACGAAGTAGAGTTCATAAAGTTCCTTGGGGCAGTCTGCTGGGGTGTTCTCAGGGGTGAGAAGACACTCCAGCAGATAACACAACATCTGAACCATACTCTGCTCTGTAGGGTTAGACAAAAAGAACATTAAAATGGTTAAGAATATATTCGAAGGCAAACAAAGTGATAAGAATATTATATCGAGACCCATCTAGTAATTAACATCGTCTTTGGAGTTTATGAAAATGTATATGCGTCATGCCTTGGCTTCGCCTCATAAGGGAGAATATTTCATTGTTTGATCAATTGCCTATTGAGAACTGAGAACGATGGACGTAAAACCAAAGGACCGTATTCACAAAGGTGTCCTAAAGTTAAGCCTAGCTTAAACCTGTGGTTTAAATATGGCTAGCAAAATGGGACTCGATATGTCTATGTTGCATGTTCCTTATATATTTACTAAATTCTGGAATTGTTTCTTAATTGTAAGGGAGACTTTTGTACTGGCAGTTTTTAATAGGTTCACTACGAAAAATTCTGATAAATCGAACATCTACTTTACGAGATTGAGTCCCATTTTGTCTTGAATTCAAAGGGCCACAATGTTTACTTTTGAGTATACAACTAAAGAAGACAGCCTACATTTGAACAACCATTCACAGAAAATGGGATTAACCACAACTAGATATTTGCTTTTAAAAATTTTGAATTTTCAAATACAAACAAAGGTTTCAATTCTCGTATAAACCCAGTCCTGCCCCCAACATAAATGCTTCTGCAAAAAGCCTTTAAATAGCATATTGCTTTGCCAAATTCCACCCTCAAATAATAATCAAATAGAAACCCATTTAACCACTTAACCTTTTGGTGGATTGTGAGCAATTTTCGAAGGTGAACTTCTGCATTATCTGTGACTGAAGACCAACTTACCAGGGATTGGAATGATCTTCTTGAAGCGAAGTCTGAGGGTATCTAGTAGGGTTGGAAGGTACTTATCAAACAGGATAGTCAGATTAGCTCTCTCTGACTGCACCTCCCTGGTATCAATCCAACTTGTTACAATCCTGTCAAGTAGTAAACATCATCAAACTTTTACCTCTCTATATACTTTGTTCGCCATGCGGCATATTTGATGGCATGCTAAGTTAGCCAACCAGCACAAGCAATAGAAATTGATTATCAGTAAGATTGAACTTCAGTAACAAAAGCTTTGGGAATTAACACCTATATCCGGTTGAACTGATAACACTTTTGTCATCAATACATAACAGTTCTATTCTACAACTTCACATAAACAAGCAAAATTTTGATAAAACTACACCTCAAGAAATTCACTTTGGCACATGGCCATCACTTTGAAGAAAAGTCTGAGCTGATGCACATGTGTAAAGCTGCAAACGCCTTGGTTTTGTCAAAACTTAACATCAAGCCCCTCAGCTACATTTAGGGGCTTGATTTATCTCCTTTCTATAAACGTAAGATTGCTCTAACATTATGATACAATTACTATCAATCTTCAAATTTTCTTTGCTTACTTTCACTCCCCTTCCCAAACACTCTCACAATTTGGTCCCAGGGTATAAACCCATTCCTGGTGTGAAGACTAGCAATACTTACGGGTTCCAACCCAGATCAGACGGGTTAATGTAGAGGATACCAGCCCTAGACACAGTAGCAGGGGTAGCTGTCTTCAAGTGACTGATCTCAAACAGTAGACGCATGGAAGGTGTCAGAGGGATACGCTCATTACTAGCAAGTGTCAACACCTGAATGATAATAATAATATCTTTCTTAATGATAATAATAATATCTTTCTTAATGTCAATTTCAATTCAAATAATAAATATTCATTATCCATGCAGGATCTTCCTGTAAAACAGTGTTTTTACCTACTTATTTGGCCACTGACTTGAAAAAAAAAAGAAAGAAGAAGAAAAAAAAAAAATATCTATCAAAGTTGCCTAACAATAGATGAAAAGACACTTTTGAAAAAGCATAAAGCCATTCATTAAAATACAATTATTATATTTAAAGTGCAAGTCAATAAATCATACTTCTTAATTCAATGATAATTATATAATATCTACATGTACATACTATGAATAAGAAGTAATTTGTTTCTTTATTGTTCTCGATTATGATTTATTGCATAGATTTCTCTATTGTTCTAAAAAATGTTCAAATCTCGTTTTAAAAATAAATGGGCTGATCGAGGCTCCACGGCAAAGCCACTCCATTCACTTGTAAATAGACAACCCAGACAATTATAGGAGCAAAAAAATAAAAGGTGATTACAGGCGTAGTTTGAGGGCGAAAGGGGTTGTAAGGTCAAGAACAAACCTTGTTGTCATCCATGACAGTGTTGAGTGATTCAATCCACATAGGATCAATATCACCATCCAGTACAATCCACTTGGGTCCATCGTGGGTGATGTTACTCATGTCACGCATGATGACAGAAAACAGACCTGTTACAAAATATAAGATTCAATATTTGAACAAATTCATGTACATATTGGACAACAAGATTGATTGCTGCTCATCATTGATTTACAAACAATGCATCATATTTTTTTTTTCTATCCCATTACGAAGGATGAGCTTTTTCTGCTGACAAAATTATTACATTATTATCAGCCTGTTATTTTAATAATTGCAATAATTTTAGTAAAAGATGGCACAAAAAAAAAACCACCCTACATCAATCAAAACAATTATTCTTCTTTTATTGAATACTCATATTCATTTGGTTCCATCACAAATCAAGTCTGCATGCAGTGTTTACAAGAGAGTAAGGTGTCTCCATACCATAAACAAATGCTTTGAATATCAGAATTAAAAGCATTGAAATGGGAACGATTGAAAGACCATGTGTAAAATATTTGAAATAAGCAATGAAGTCTCAATTTTTTTAAATATCCAACAAAATTGTGATGTCAGTCAAACCTGTCTATTCAGACCAAAACATTGTAGACAGATGGCCTTTATAGAAAAGTTCTGCAACACACATTTCTTTCTAGTATTGGGCAATATAGGTGACCACTATAATAGACAGGTAACATTTAAAGACAGTAGGCCAGTAAGACAGGGTTTGGACTCACCATCTTTCCATTCTCTGGTTGCTGGATTGATGATACCAAAGAGCTCATCATTGGTGACAGCTTTAGGATTCAGATCAACCAATACTGGCTTTCTCTTGGTGTTAGAGTATGTCTTGTTCAATACTTTCAGCACCTGGAATAGGTCAAGACATAATTAGAGCACTGTGTTATGCTTTACTGAAATCACATCTAGAATTGTTTTAATTAGAATTCAAAATAATTTAATGCTATAATATTGGAGACAGGATTTAACTCTAAATCATAAAAGAAGTAATCACAGTAAAAGTAGAAATATTGGGAAACAGAACTGTGTCCTGCAAGACAAAGACTTACGATTAATAAAAAGTTACGACTGATTTTTTTTCTCGGTAGCCTCATCATGGACAGGATGCTCCAAAGTTGATGATCTTAATCCTAACCCTAGCACTACTCTTAATCTTATCCTTATCCTATTTCAAATTACACTATCAAGAAAAAATCTATCGTAACTTCTTATTAATCATAAGTCTTTATGTTACAGGGCACTTTCTTGCCTAAAAAGTGAAGTTTCCACAAGATTTAATATCATGGTTTTTGTTATTAATGACTTCAACAAACATGGCACCTATCATAGCCACCTTCTAGCAAAGTGTTTGGGGATAATAATGTTGTGATATATACAGGGCCTGCCAGTAGAACAATTTCTGAAACTAAATTGCATACCCAAAGTAAAAACACTATTTTTATTCATGACTAATACAATGTGAACAAGATTAACTCGGTAAGTTTTCAGAAAAATAGTTAAGATATCCAGGAAGCTGCTCACCTGACTTTTACCAGTACCAGCGTTTCCAATGACGAAGACAGAATGCCTGACAGCCAACAACTCCTCCAGCTGCACAACTTTGAGCACGAAGCTATCCTCGGCCTGCAGCTTGAGGTCAAGGGTCGATTGCTTGACAACCTTCTCAAAGTCCAGATCCCTTCGACGGGGAACATCCAGGGCGGGGAAGAGATCTCCAATCAGACCTAGGAAGATAGGTGTGTCATCGGAAACGATCTTGGGCACGTTAAAGTCGCGCAAGGCTCTCATCAGCACCTGGTCTTCAGGACGTTGCGGGTCACCACGCTTGAGCGAACCGGCAACCACCAGCACGGACTTGATGGCACGCAGACCCCAATCGTAATGGTCCTAATGAAAAATAGAAATGATGTCTTTGTTGATGAACTTGAAATATTAAATAACTCTATGGAACTTAAATTTCAATATATTATGACAGACTCATTCATAACTGTCTTTTTTTTCCACATGGAAATTCAAATGAGTCACTGCTTGCATAAAAACACAAACACACATTATGCGAAAGGGCCCATTTGATTGATTCCATGACATTTGCAATGTGGCAATTGCTCAGCTGTAATTTTTGATAAACTAATCGAACGACTGACTTCTTTCCTAGACTTAACATTATACTCTATCCTAAACCTAACCCTAAACAAAGCCAACCATAATCCTACTTCATAGAAGATATAAAGCTGAGAGAAACGGTTGCAGGAACAAATATTGTGTCACCATTTTTCTGACCATTCCATTACATCAATATATAGTATTCATGACATGAATCTGATATATAAAATATCTGGATAAATGATTACCTGTTTGGAAAGGAGTTCTTTACACAGGGTGTAGAGCGTGATGAACTTCCTGGCCAGAAGACGAGCATCCAGGAAACCCTCTGCCACCAACATGATTTCACAAATCAGCTCAAAATCAGGCACCACCATAGCGCAAGGTCTGCATAAAGCACAGAAATCAATGTAAAAATTTAGACAAGAAGTGATGAATTAACAAATTTGATTTAGGGAAATAAAAAGATTTGTGCCCTCTAACGTCAAGAGTTGCTAAAATTTGTAAAATCGATAGGAACCAATTAGGATCTTTGTTGCATGATGTTCTTGCATAAAAGCCTGACTGTGAACCAATCAGAATGGTTGTATGAAATTTGCAATTGATCGCACTTCTTTTGACAAAAAAGAGAACTTAAAGTATGCAATCAAGAGTGCTTAAACATTAGTGGCGCTCAAAATAGCAGTACATCCTTTTCTCCGATTATGATCTTCAGCCCAATCTAGGAGCATATCACAACTCAGGCAATAATGTCAACCATGACCCACAAAGCATTCAAAACTTGTATGACAGTAAATGTTGTAGCATATATTATTTTGATACGTTACACATTAAAATATATGATATTAAATAAGACAGGTACCTGAAAAGAGCCTTGAGGTTCTCCGGGAGCTCAGTCCTGCCAGCATAACCTGGGTTCATGGTGATGAAGATCCCTACAGATGGGATGAGAGAGATCTCCTCACCCATGAAGTTGAAGTTTTCCTTCTTATCCCTGATGGCATCTTGAACGCATTTCACCTACAATGTTCAAGTACAATGCATGGATCAAACTTTTGTAACTCATTTTAACCAAGAGACATGATTTTCCTAAAGATCAAAATGTATAACTTTTAGATCCTCAAATTGGCATCAATTGCAGTTTTGATTCCATTCCTACAACCTTTTAGAAAAAAAATTAACCTTTTTTTGTGTGAAATGAGTGATTTCCCTTTTTTTTCTTCATGTTGCCGATTTAGAAATTTCAATTATAATATTGAAATATCGATATATTGACCAAAAACGCCTCAGCTTTGTTATAAAAGACATCAAGTTCTGTTATGTGACCAATTTTAGTGATTTGAGCAGTCTATTACTAGTTTTGCCTGATCCTAGTGGTCAAAGCCAATGCATCTAACGTTTCTCCTACTCAAAATTTAAAGAATCACAAAACAACAATAAGGTTCCTGGAAGACACTTTCTGTACTTGCATTAAACTAGCTGCATATGCAGTATTTCTCAGTCTAGACAGCACTTTTAATAAGGGAAATAGATATTGTTGTTCTATGTATTCTACTGGATTGAATTGGATTTTGTATTCTCGCAGATATCTTTTTTTTTATTTCAGATGAATACTAACCTGGACAGCTACAACAGACAAGACTTCCACAGAGATCCTGTTGAACTCATCAAAGCATCCCCAGGCTCCAGTCTGAGCTAATCCCTTGTAGATGTTACCACACGACTACAAAAGAAGAAAAGATAGTTATGGAATATTACTCTGCATATCATATTCTTGATGAGTTCTTTGGAGGCTGTGCATACAATACAAAACAAGTTTATTTTTTAAGTTTTGTATTCAGAAAAACCTATGGGAATTTTAAATTCTATGCCTTTGATACATCTTTGATTTAAATACTCTTTGGTGAGTCCTGTGGAAAATTCGAATAATGTCGAGTTTACCACAAACTATCTTCCATGAGTATATCAACACTATAACTAATTTATGTTAAATCTCTTTCAGGAAAAATAATAAAGACATTTTCATTTCAAACAAATGAGAGGGATTCATTTATCATGAAGATCTGAGCTAATAAATCGTCATGGTTCTATGACAATCCCCCCCCCTCCTCAGTCGATCCCCGACACTAACCAAAAAGTTAACGTCAGCCATTGACTTAACACTATACCTCAATCTAACCATAACATAAAACCTGATCACACCCCTAGCCCTACAATTTTTGGGCAAAGCATTTGTAAGTTCCCCATTATGATGATTACCTTGTAGTCCATCTGTTCAGAGCAGTTGAATACATAGACCATGATACCCAAGGCACGACCAAGATCTTTAGTCGTCTCAGTCTTTCCTGTTCCAGCTGGTCCAGCAGGGGCACCACTCATCACAAGATGGAGAGATTGGGTCAGGGTAATGTAGCATCTGTGGATGAAAAAACAATATCAAATAGCATTAATAACAACTTCTCCAGAAAAAACAATCATTAAGGACAAAATGGAATTATGATATTCTTTTATAGACCAATCCGACTTCAGAGCAAGGTAACTTATGGTGGCCATATCTGGGGGGCTTCCAATGGGCTATCAGCCAATCCGCAATGAGCTAGGTGCGATTATGTACATTTTCCTTCGTTACGCATACTGAGAGCCCCCCAGCCATGGCCGCCACAAGAAAAAACATCACCCAAACCAACTCTGTCTATAGGTTGTATGAAAACTTAAGATTAGTAAAATTAGCACTAATTTTCTTATTTACGAGATAATCACATGACCCTCTCTTACCTTGCTTTTGTTCCCGAGAACAATGCTATGAGACCAACAAATAGTAGCTACCAAACATTTTCCTACTTCCTGCCCTCCATAATACCCTTGCCTCACGCCTAGGACTGACACGAGGTGGCCGCTAGACCACTAAGGATATAGTTCATTCTGAACCAACAATCGACAACCGTCATATGAGACACAGGTTGGGGGCCGGAGGAGGGGGTAAGAAGAGGGTCAGTGACTTATCTCGTAAATAGAAAGATTAGTGTAATTTTTACTATTTACTTCAATTAATCACATGAACCCTCTGCTTTACCTTGTTAGTCCAAACAGATAGCACACGACACCTAGGGTGGACAAACGAGAGGCAGGGGGGGGGGGGGGGAGGGGGGGCTAAGAGGAACTTTGATAGTGCTCACGCGGTGGCGCCGACAACGCCGAGACACAACGGGCTCCTGCGCCATGAAAACGTCACGTAGGAAAATGAATGTAGGAAAACTTAGAGGCGCGTACGCTGCTCAAAACATCCTCAGTGGGAACACGCTGAAGGAGCGCACTCAGAGCGCTGAATACCTCTGGTATCGAGAGCTTTGGAGAGGACCCTTACTTGGACAATACACCGGGGTCATAGTAGACCGTCCCGGGATTTAAGTCCCTTACACGACCTCTGGAGATGGAGTCGCGCGAAAAAAGCGGAGAGAAGCACACGCGCCGAGATATCGAGGTGTGAAGATAAGATGAGTTTTTATCTATATATCACTCTACGATCCAAGAGCGAGAATGTAATTCGAAGTACGGGAATGGCAGACGTAAACACTAATCTTTAAGGCGCTCTCTATACACTCATTGTACACAGAAAACGCTGTAAGGAGAGCAACATACAAGTAAATTCTACTGACCGAGTTTTTGGTCATCAACGTTGCGCAGAAGAATTCATCTTTTATAACTTAATTTCTTCCCGATCGCAGTAATAGATCAGAATGGTAGAAATTGTCTGAGAATAATGTCTTGTTCAGGCCTAACTTAAGATTTGACAGCAAGATATGTGTAGTTCGTTGGGATGTACATATTTTAATTCGATAACGTCAAATAAATTTGTATAGATTTGATGGTGTGCTATCACGTGAGCAAGGTTGACGCTTTATGTCTTTCTCAACAATTGAATGGCTATCTTCGATCGATAGTTTTTCAATCACTGTGATCGTGAGTTCCAACTAGGCTGAGGTGTAAATTACCTACAAGGAAGTCAATTGGCAGACAGTTACATCTTGCAGTCTGTGGGGTCATGACGCGACAATACCTGGCTCATAGCAAAGTAGACTAGGGTCTTTTAAATTGGCGGTTCGATTGAGTTGACACATAATATCTCTGAATTGGCCTTTCCTAGAAACTACAAACGGAATCTTAACGTGAAAAAGTGAAGGTGTAATTAGTGTGGCAATAACATTAGCATTTCTATACGAATTAACTATATGGTTAAAATATACTCTCAAGATAAAGGATAGATATAGGTGGAAGTAGTGAGCGCTGAGGTCTTCTTCAGTAGTATTGGATAATTGTACCATATATATGTTTGGCACTAATGTATGGAGTAGAAAAGACCAGTATACTCTCATGGGAGAGTTGGATAGAAACTTAGTTGAGAAGACCATTCGTCTATAATCGATATATAAGGAAATTCCATTCTGTTAAAATTGTGTCGCATATCTTTGAACCGATTATCTGTACTATGAACTCCGTCACATAGAGTAGAAAGTTGTAAAAATCGGACATTCGCGTTGTTGTCTATAAGATGGTGGATATATTAATATGTTTTTCAATAAGTGTATTAACTTATTAGTATAGAGACCACATCGTTAGCAGCAGGGGGATTTACTTCGGTAACGTGGGGGAGCAGAACACGGACATTTCTTCTTCGACAGGGAAAGGCAGCTAGAGCGGGAATTTAATTATGAAGGAAAAAAACACGCGCGAAACAACTGAGTGATAAGCGGTGTACGAAAGTAGCATCTTACGACGGAGCTGAACCAGCAGAGAGAAGGGAAGCAGAACGAGGGCAGCTAATCACGAGGGAATTATAGCCAAGACAATAAATAATAAGGCTAGTAGACGATCACTGATCGAAAATGGGCACCAGAGTCACACGGGCCGCGAAAGCTCACAATGGGCGACGTTCGGCTGTGCCTGAAATTGCACCGTCATCGAGAAGTATGTCTGGGAGTGGGGCACGAGCGTTACTGCATATATCCCGGGGAGTATTGTCCGGAGTGATTGTGTCGGTAGGCGGTCGAGGGGTGATGCGGTTGTCGAGGGAAGGTCAAAATGTCGGGGGTAAGAACTTCGTCCGGAGAGGGTGAGGATCCTGTCGGCTGTGGGTAATCTCCCGCGTCAGGGAGAGTGTAAGCGTGTGTGTGCGCGGTAGAGTGGTAATTTGTCATCTGCGGCGGGGAATAGATCTGTCGCTGCGGGTTACTTGCATCCTAAGGGCGTGTGTGTGTGCTTCCAGGCGGTATATTGGTCGGGGGCGTAAGGGATTTGATAGAGGGGGGGTAAATATGTCGGGCAGGGTGGAATTGTTGCAATAAGAATTCTACCAGAACATACTGCACTCTCCAAGATGACGGAATGCGATCTTGGAACGTACGCTCTCCAGGTCCAACGTCGTTCATCAGCCGCTCGAAGAGGGTCTGACGGAAGACCATTCGAGGGGAGAGATTTGCCGTGGGGACAGAAGTCCCGCTATAAACTTGCTCTTTCCCGACCCGGTAGGTACGAGCAGATGGGAGGATATTCTATCCCTGCACCATCTCCACAGTTGGGCGTAAGCGGTTCAAGCTCCGGGCAGCATGTGTGCTCCTTGACGATGGATGTAAGCCGGCCACGCTCACATTGTCCGTCAAGAAGAGACCGAAGCGCCTAACAAGTCGATCATGAAAAAAGATCCAGGGGTGACTGAACCTCCAACTCTTTAACACATAGATGTGGGGAGGGGAGGTCGTTGAGACAGTCCCCGCCGTCCCACTGACCCTCGGATAGGCCGCCCAGCCCTGGAGTGACGCGTTCCGTAGGAAATCGACACGGAGTATGTAGACTTACACGCAAAGGGCATGCCCTGGGAAGAAACAAGGCTCTTCCACGGGGCTTCAGCGCCTGGCAACCTCGGCGGGAGTAGGGGGACTCAGGTCATCTGAGACGATACTCGCAGCGCACGTCCGATCAAAAATCCAACTCGGCTCCAGGTAACTGGTGTGCGAGTCGAGGATGGGACGCTCCGTGGAGTTGGGCTATAAAATAGCCAATTCGTCAGTAGAGACATTCTGAGGTAGCATGGAAGTAAGGCATCTCTACAAATCGAGAGATATCGCCCAATGCTCGTGCCGAGGGAAGGAAGAATCTGCCAAGGTGCTGTATGCGGATTCGGATCGTGTCAAAGAGTGAAATAGACTTGACTCGGACCCAGAAACTCCCTCCGACAATCTGACTCGGGATCGCTGTAGGGCGGCCGAGGGAGAAGCCTTCCCGGGCGCCCGCGGTTGGGTGAAAGAGAATCGATGTCTGCTCGGAGTGGGTACCGATCCCACAATCAAGTAGCCGCAAGGTGGGAGGGGACCCGGGGAGGATTCTTCGCATTGCATCTATACGACGGTAAAGGCTGGCGAAGGGCGGTCCGAGCCGGGGGCCCGATAGATGGCATGGCGGTTTGTGAACCAAGCGCCGGCGTGTGAGACTAGGGGCCTGGCAAACAATGCCATGAGGGGGTAACCTGTCCTCACTTGGGCCGGAGCCCCCGAGGGATGGGGCGCGAAACCCCCGCTTGATAGGGGTGCCGCAAGGCATAACCCACTCCAGGGTACCTGAAGTGGCGGGCGGGACGGTTGAGACCAGGTCACGTGTCGTATGACAAGGGCCAGGCCATACAAGCCAACGAGGGGTGCTAGTTCCGTCACCTCTGGTGCGAAGCCGAGGGATAGGGAGAGACAACCCGCTTGGGTAGGGTGCCGAAGCGCACAAACACCAAGGTATCCTGATGCGCGGGGCGGTTGAGACAGGCCAGTGTCGGTGACGGGCCAAGGATACCAAGCCACAAGGGGTATGCTGTCCCGTCACCTCTGGTTGCGAAGCCCAGAGGGATAGGGGAGCGAAACCGCTTGGTAGGCGTGCGAGGCACAACACAAGGATCTGAATGTGGCGGGGCGGGTTGGACGGGCGCATTGAGGGTATCCGGAAGGATAGCCGTAGTAGCCCAGAGGACTCCGCCAGCCGAGAAACGGACGTAGTGCGTTCAGAAGGGCGGATCCGGCCCGGAGGCCCGATGTGGCAGGTGGTTGTGACCAGGCCTGTGTCGTGAGAAGGGGCAGGCGTACCGCCACGAGGGTCATGTCCCGTCACCTCTGAGGCGGAGCCAGAGGTAGGAGGTAACCCGCTTGGTGAGTCGGTGCCCGTATGGCAGCAACGCCACCTAAGGTTGGGATATCTACGCTCTCCGTTACCTGGCCAGCAGGTTCGCAACGGTGGCATCCTGACGGTCAACGGATATCCGGACGTTCCTGATAGAACGCCGAGGGTCTGGGAGGCCCGGTGTTCGTTGAAAAACCCCGGCGGGCGCATGAGGGTATCCAAGGGATAGCCGTAGCACCCAGAGGAACCCAGTCGAGAAGACGGGGGTGGTTACACTCCGGACGTGGGTATGGAGCCACATCTGGGGTTACCCATGATGGAGGTGGTATCCGTAGACGCAGTGGAGTCCCTGCGTGTCGGCTTCCGTGTGTCAGAGTCTGAAAAGACTTCGACACTCGAAGCCAACAAAATCTACCTCCGACCATCCGACTCGGGCTCCAAAGGGGCGGACGAGACGGAGAGGTCTCCCGGGGCGGCTGGGCTGGGTGGCGAGCAATCGAAGTATGTTCGGAGTCGGCTCACTAGAATACCGTATCGGGGGCCGCACGCTGGGACTCCCTAGGCGGGTGGTCCAAAGCCAGAGGCCGACGTGGCGGGTGGTTTGTGACCAGGCCAGTGTCACGGGACAGGCGGGTGTATTGCCCGAAGGCGGTAGCCATGTCCGTCACGTCTGGGGCGAAGCAAGGGATAGGGAGCGTGACCTGCTTGGTAGGGTGCCGAACAGCACCCACCAAGGATCGGGCATTCCGGCGCTCTCTGGGGATCTGACCTGGCAGGCGAGCGCTGCAATCCTGAACGGATAACGAATATCCCGGACGTGTCGGGTAGAACATCCTGGGGTCGAGAGGACAGGTGTTCGGAGTGGCAAGAACGTCTGGATAGAACCGAACCACGCTCCTCTGGCCGGGAGACGAACGCCCGAGGACGAACGAAGACTTAGGGGCACAGCGGGCAGAACGTGGGACGACCGTTAATTCGGTTGGTGTCTGTCGAGCGTAACAGACGGGTTTCTTAGAGGGCTGGATTAGAGGAAGTGCGAAGGGCAGCGCTGGAGACAGAGTGTCAGGCGGGAGTAGCGCCCCCCCCTCTTGTCTGGTTAGCGCATGGGCAGAGGTGGATCCGACCTGAGCGGTCGAGAGGCTTTCTCCCTGCCGGGCAAGGCTTCGTCTGACCCGGGAACTACTTCGAATGAGACCATGCCTGAACCAAGACTCTGTGTGGTTGGTCGTCAGAGGAGGTCATATCTCCTGCTGATCCATAGGTTTAGACCCTCGAACAAGAAAAGAACATAATAATTTGTCTTTGCTAAGCGGTTAAACCTAATTCCTAGAAAGAGTAGGGCAGACAAGCGAGGACGGGCTACTTGGATGGCTCACGAGAACCAGCAAAAGAGAGAACCGGTCTAGCGAACAGGACTAGACGAAGAATATAAAAATTTTATTTATTTATTTATTATTTTTTTTTTTTAAATTAAAAAAATTTTTTTATTTTTATTTTTTTTTTTTTTGATGAACGGGGACGAACTCCGTTAGAGAACGCCAAAAGGAAGAGTATGCACCAGAAGAGCGACTATAGGAGGCGCTCGATCAACATTCCATACACAACACGCCGAAAAAAAAGTGGCGTCCGAACAAAACCGGAAAAAGTCCAATGGACCGGAAGACCCGGCCTAAAAGGCCACGTGGCGCGGGAAACGAAGTACAATATAATAACAAAAACGTACTTAAAATGTCAAATATGTTCTAGAAAGGAAGAAGGAAACCTCCTGGAAGGAGAAACAGCCGACAAGGAGAAGAGTCGGAGAGATGGCGGGACAGAGTTTCAACAGATGAACAGGTGGCTCGAAGACCGAAGCCGGACCAAAAACAACCACGTTAAAAAGAACGGCGGGGACTGGGTTGGAAACGGAAGAAAACACGTCCGGAAATGGAACGTATTCTTGCCAAAGGAGGGCGCTGTAATTCAAATTCTCGAAGCTGAGGGCCGCGAAAAGATTTGATAGGGTCAATGTATTAACGGCTATAGGAAGAAATCTCGATATCAATAATTTTAATGCAGGGCAGTTCACACGGGCCGCGAAAAATTTAGGAATCGGGACAGCCGATCGAAATCAGTTAAGATATGCCTTGGCCAGCGCCACCGCGAATCGTTCAGGCAGGCGTGAGGGCAGGGTATAATGGAGGGGATGGAGTAAGGAAAATTTGGTAGTAACTGATTGTTGGTTTCGGTCATGAAGCAGTTGCGTTCTCGGAACAAAGCAAGTGTAAGAGAAAGGCTCATGCGATTATTGAAGTATTATTTTACTTCTTTCATGAATTGTTTATCCTTCATCTTTTAATCAAGTAAAGGCCAGGACTAACATACACTCGCAGGGACAGGCAAGCAGCGTAGAATTTGCAAAACAGCTGTTGTGTTTAGAGCTGCATTTGTGCCTAGAAGTGATATGTCATCAAGGCTTAGTCACTTTTTATATAGAGATATGCCAGCCAACATGGAGTGGAGAAGGAGAACAATAAGTTATAAGCGATTCTTAGAATCAGAAAACTGGTCCCATTTTGCATTGGAAAAGATAAAGATCCAAACGATACTTGGGCCGTATGCGCTACCTGTCCAGTAGGAGGGGGTATGAAAGACGAGGAGTGTTTCCAAGGTAACTCATAAGATATTGAACTGGCATCACAATGGTTAGCGGGTAGCAATCGCTTTGTATTCATCGATCGGCCATCGATGCCTGAAGCTGAGCTGAGCCATTGGAGAGGCGAGGGCGGCTGTGTCCACTCTTCCTGGGAACCAGTCATGGCTACCAGTCACGAGCATGCCATCGATGGTACAGATGGTCATGATTCTTTCTGAGCGATCACCCCTTGGTCAGCTGCGATCAGGAGTCACATAGAGTATCAGCCTGCAGGATCTGTGGGATTGTGTCACTTGGGGGAACATTAATCAAGATGATTAAGTTATAAGTGCTTTCGAGTGAAGTTAGTCATTGATTATTAGTTAAAGGACTCCTCCGGGCTGAAGTTTTGCATTTATTAGAAAATAGAGGGAAATCAAAAGCACAACAACTGGGAAATCTTCATTCAAAATGGGATCAGAAATAGCAAGTATGAGCAAGATTTAGGAAAGATTTTTTGTAGAGAAACAGTTTTAGAGGCGCATCTTCAAATTTGGGCAACTGAGATGTCTCAGTCCCCTATTTCTTGTATTTTTTTGTATGAAATCAATATACAAGAATTTTCTGCCAGGCCATAAAAACAGGATTAATCCTTGTGGAGTGTTCAAGGTACAAGTGTTTTTACTATTTTCAGCAGGAGGGATAGATTTTCTGTATACGCAATATAGAAAATTCAGAAATAGGATTTCATGTAATAAATACACAGAAGTAGGGGGACTGGTGACACATCTTTTGCTCATTTGAATATTTCAATATTCAAATGAGACAATGAGACAAATGCCAAGACTGTTTTAGGAGAAAAATCAAATACCTAAAAAAAAATGCATAACTTTGTCATTTTTCATTTTCGATTTTGATTGAAATTTTCTGTGTTGTGCTTGTTAATTTTTCTTTCTTCACAACACTTTTTCTTTCAGCCGGACTCCTCCTTTAGATATCAGAAATTTATCCTCACAATACTCAATAGGGCACAATATCGTGTTTGTGAAGGAATCCTGCAAATATCAGTGATTAATATTAAATTTATACCACATACCAAATAAGGGCACTAATCGATTTCTGCAATTATAAGTCAAAGATATAGAAAGGTGTGGAAATTTTGCAGTTTGATGTGTGCTGATGTACATGGAGGTTTAATAAAGGAATGCTAAGCAAATTATTAGTTGATTATATTAATATAAATCCACAGTACTCCATAGGGCACTATCGTGTGATTAATAAGTTACACTAGATTAGAATATTATCGCCCCACAATACTCAATGGGCAACTAGTTTGCGGCATAAGAATTAATATTGTGAAGAAAATTAGATTGATCCTCGAAAGACTTTCGAGGGGAGGGGGGGGGGGGTGAAGTGCTCTCATAAGGATATTTTGACTGCTACCTCCATCAGAAATATCTGTCCCTTTTATTACATCATTTATGTGCATAGTGATTCTATTTCATTATTTTTCTTTTATTTTTTATATCGGTCATTGCTATCAATGAATTAATCGATGAAATGAATAACACCCGCTTTTACCTGTTTCTTATTTGTTAGTCTTCATGGATTCTCATACATTTTCCAGCCTAGCGAAGAGAGATATTGACCTCTGTAGCCAACCAGACTTGGGTGGTAGCAGGGCCACCTGGGCCGGGTAGTCCATAGAGCCATTGCTCACGAGGCTTTCTCTCATACGCACGGCAGCATCAGCAAACTGAGAGCGCACGTTGACCTCATAGGCGTCCATGAGCGCGGTTTTCAGCCACACTTCGATCGTGGGTGTTTGCATGATATTTATTTAAAAAATTTAGGCTGTTTTGCATAGAATGATGAGAACTGGCCCTAAATTTCTATTAGACTTCACATTGTAGATAAAAAAACACAAGTACATAAGACCTCTAGAAATTATTCATAAATGAATATTCATGGAATGGGGTTTACTTCTTTCTTTTTGAAAGATGACCTGGATACAGGTCAAGATTATACTACATATTTCAAAGTATGATTTTGTACTGCCTTAAATATGATGGCAATATAATCCTCATACTAACAATATAAACTTCCTAGTTTCATGCTTGTCTATATGAAAATGAAACATGATTAAAAGCAATATCATGCTATCCTATTTTTTTTTTTTTGGAGGGCATTACTTTAATGGTAATGGAAGGACTCTGCGGGAGATTGAGGAAAGCTTGGCAGGAAACCAAGCAATGTGCAAAAATCGTAGTTTCAACTTAATATACTAATCCACAGACAGAACACAGTTTTGGAAACCAGTTTTAAGCAAAGATCATTTCAAACCTGCCTAACATGGAACAATACTCTAGATGCGTGATTGGAAATGGAAGTGTTGATTGGTTAATTGAACTCCGGGATTGAATGACTGTCCAGAACTCGCATTCCTTATCAAAGTCCACATATTCTCCTTCTTTACTGTACATTTCTCAGGCTTTTGGATGTCATTGCCTCTCATTCTGTAGAACTGAGCTTAGACATGTTATCAAACAACTTGGACAGATGAGTATGTACTGCAGACAGAGTAATGTACAAGCATGTTAAAAGATGATATGAGTTTTTGTAACAATTTGAAAACTAAATTCTTCAGGATGAAATATTATCACTCAAAATGTGTAAGTGTATAATTAATGATATCTGTCATTTTATGATTTTTGATAGAAATTGAAGCAATCTTGGAAACTAAGAAAAACAATGGTTTGAAAATGGTACTTTGACAATAATACCGTTCACATGTCCACATGCCCTTATCTTAGTTATTATGATTATTTTATAGGCCATTAAGGCATTGGCTATGGGGGGGGGGGGAAATTATTTCCACGGTTTACAAGGCATGTATTCGCATAAATTTTCAGAATTTTATGATGTAATTGTTATGTTTATACTACTAAGCTTACAATGCTTAACTAAACAGTACTTTTATGATGATAAAAACATATGCTCATGAGAAACCCAGGAGACTCTCATACAGCATGAATCATTTTTATGATCCATCACAGATTCTAAAGAAATAAAGCATGAAGGACTTACGGCTCATGATTATATTATATTTCTTATCATATACAATTTACAATGTTTTGTTAACACAAGGAAAGGGTTTAGCCCAAGGACATCGCTATAAAACACGTGTGGACTGTATTATTTCTTGTGAGAAATAATGTTTTCAACTAAAATATGTGCTTACAGAGATGGGTATGTTTTCTTGGATGAGGCATATCAAGCAGATAGGCGACAGAGACGAAGTAGCAACGTGGGAAGGCTAGATATATATGTAGCTCTCAAAGGTATTCTGCTAGAGCCTTTCACAAACACCAAGGTAATGGAAAAAAGGACATTAAAAGCAAAAAAATTAAAAAATTAATATTCATTATAGTATAGAACTAGTTCTTTCTTTCTATTCAGTTGCTTTATAAATACTCGAAAAACAACATCAATGAATTTCATTTTAA